>SNQJ01S0025800.1:0-21394 GCA_010110895.2 Picea sitchensis
ATGGCTCCTTCTTAGAGCTATTACATGTGACGTGCCTGGAGAAAGAAACAAAAACAACAAAAAGAATCTTTTAGAGGAGATCAATTTATCTTGTGCACAAATATATACAGTGACCCTCGAAATGATACATCTTCTATGAACACACATCCATCATATACTCGATGTCATATGGCTAACCATGTTGATTTTCTAGTGTTAAATTAGACAAGCACAATTTTCCACAATTTTCCACTTCCAACAATATTACTTTAGTAAGCTCTATTACACTCAAAAAATTTCAACTACTTAGAAACTTCGGTCTCTTCCTTAGATCACTTCCCACGTGTGAGAGTGAAAAATATGTGTGTCTATTGTTGTATTTTTTTCTAGTAATATTAAATTGATTAAAAAAGACAATCTCTTTGAAAATTAAATTAAATTTTATTTCTTATAAATAGTTGGAGAATACCTCCCATACCTACCCAAATATTAATTTGGTTATAATCCATCCACATAGTATTTGACTTTGTTAAATTTTTCCTCCATAATTCATGTGATTCTTTGCATAAATATAGGTAGAAATAAATATGCAGTACATTCCTCATATTTAGGTAATTAGGCATTTTTACTACAAATTATGCCCACCATAATTTATGGAAAGTAAATATGTTGTACATAGATATTGAAACAACCCCATAAATTTAACACTCCCAAGATTTTACTCTACTCTCATTTTCCTGGGCCCTTCTGTGAGGGAGTCAAGCTTAGTCCCGCTCTGATACCATGTTGAATTTTCATAAGAGATGATATTGTATATGAATGAATATCTTATTACAATGATGAGTGTTATATATATAAAGAACATATAGTGACCATGGTGACCATCCATGAAGAGATGTGTCCCTTGGGTAATAAATATATTTATATTTTATTTTATATTATACATATAATATAAATATACTTTATACTTTATTATATATATTTATACTTATAAATATATTATTACATTAATAATATTATAATTAATAATAGTGTTTAATAATTAATAATCTTATTATTAATTATCAATATAGTAGAATGTCTTTTCGATGCTCCCCAAACATCAACAGTTAGAACAGAAGACAATTAATCATCTCCATACAAGAAGAAGAACAAGTAGGGAATTCCAGTTAAATGCTAACATTGGAGACTTCAATATGGGAGATATCATACTTGATTTAGGCTTTGAAGTGAATGTTTTACCTAAGAAGACATGGCAGTGTATGGGAGAACCCACATTATGATATTCACCTATCTAGTTGAAATTGGAAAATCAATAGAGAGTGTTACCAATTGGAAGATACTTAAATGTGTGATAGTAGACCTGGATGGAGTGTGCACCGTGACATATTTAGAAGTTATAAAAGTAGTGGATGGAACAACACCCTACCCAACATTACTTGGATTGGATTGGGAATTTGATAACTAGGCTGTGATCAACTTGAAAACACAAAAAATGACTTTTGAATCAGGTAAATATAGAGTGATTGCACTATTGGATCCTTCAAAAGGAGAATTTTTTGTAGAGGAAACATGTTTGGATCTAGAAGAAATAAATCAATTATATAGGACTACCGCACGAGACAAAGATTATGTCAACCCAACTGTATATGGGGTACTCATATGGAGAATCATTGCATCATGTGCTTTAGACTCAGATATATGTTTGGAGAACTGGCAGCAGAGACTACATGAAGTCTCCACATGGAGGTGTGCAAGAATAGACTGCACATTAACGTGGGTTGGTACAGAAATAAGGGAACCTCCCCCTTTTCATGGTTTGAATGGCTTAGAGGAATTCTTGACAAATTATGAGGAAGAAGTTTTGGAGAATCAGAGGTTTTTATCCCTAGATATCACACTCAAAAAAACACCTGTATGATGGTGGGGTGCACACAAGGGAACAATTCAGGACTAGTATTAGTGTAAAATATTACTGCGCATTAGATTTGGCACAGAATAGAGGAACACTACATTACAAAAATATGATGATGGGGAAGGAAAATTGAGCACCTAGAGAAATGCATAACACAATGGAGGTTGACACCACTAGAATAATGGCCTCATTAATTTATTCACACATTGGAAGGGATACTAGGGAACTGGTACATAGACCAAGAGATGCACAGAGGCACTACAAAATGGACAATATTACAACATAATTATGTGGTAACTTTCTCATTTGAGCATGAGAACCCAAATATTGATTCTGCTCTGACGTTGATATAGGGAATGATATTTTTTTAGGAACCTGAGGTGAAAATTATAACAGAATATCAACAACAAAACAAACAGACAGACAAGGACTTACTCTCATGTTATCATGTCGCAGAGGAAGCACCATATGAAGATGATCCACACAACATTAATATCATAGAGGTAAAAGGTGAGAAAGAGGTGGAAGTTCCATATATTGAATCATAAGAATTTGTTGCACCAATTAAAGTCAAGAAAGTTAACATTTGGATTGAAGAAAACCCTAAAATATAAAGAATTTGAGACTACTGGGATGAGAAAACACTAGAAAGGATGACAAAGTTACTGCACGAATACAGTGACTCATTTCTAGCCACCTTTATAGATATGGAAGGAATATCAAGTGAGCTAGGTGAGATGAAGATACCCATAAAACCATATGCTAGACTTGCTAGCTAGAGACCTTATAGACTGAATCTAGTGTATAAGAAAAAAGTAAAAGCAGAACTTGACCACATGTTGGAAGATGGGATCATAGAGCTAATGGAGGAATCTGAATGGATCGGTCCCATTTTATTCCAAGAAAAGAAACAAGGGGGGATAAGGATTTGTGTAGATTTGAGGAAACTGAATGATGCTTGCTTACATGATCATTTCCCTACCCATTTTACAGATGAGGTCTTAGAGAATTTGGGAGGCCAGAAAGCATATTCATTCATAGATGGATTCTCAAGTTATCATTAGATCAAAATAGCTCTAGAGGATAGGCATAAGACTACATTTGTTACAAAATTGGGATCCTATTAGTATACAGTTATGCCCTTTGGATTGAAGAATGCAACAACCATATTTTCAAGGGTGGTCATAGATTCTTTTAAAGATTTCATAAATAAGTTATTAGAAGTATATTTGGATGATTGGACTATTTTTAGTCTTTTGAAAGATCATGTATAATTCCTAAGACTAATGTTGGAAAGATGCAAGCAATGTCAAATCTCGTTAAACATCAAGAAATTCATTTTTGGCACACCTTTTGGGATATTATTGAGACATATAGTGTGTAGACAGGGTTTATTGGTTGATCCTTCTAAGATAGGTATAATTGTGAACTTACCACCACCAAATTGAGTGTTCCAGTTAAGAGCCACACTTGGACATACATGATACTACATGAAGTTTATCAAGGGGTATGCGCAGATTACTACGTTGATGGAAAAACTGTTGAAGAAGGGCACCGAATTTTAGTAAAATGAGGATTTTTCAGTAGGGATTGGATACTTTAAAGAAAAATATGGTGATAACACCTATTTTAGTGTTTTCGAATTGGGAAAAGACATTTCATGTGCATGTATATGCATAAACAATAACACTTGGACAAATTTTGGCACATCTAGGAGCAAGAGACTTAGATCATGTTATAGCCTTTACAAGCAGGAAGCTATCTGAATTAGAGTAGAATTACAACACAAAAGAAAGAGAGGGTCTAGCCATGGTGTATATCACTACAAAAATTCAGACATTACTTATTGGGAAATCATTTTTAAATGTTCACGGATCATTCTACCTCCAAATATCTATTCAACAAGCCAGTGTTGGGGGGAGGATCTGTAGATGGCTATTATTGTTCCAGGAATTTGATTTTGAAGTAATAGTCAAACCGGGGAAAATGAATGCAGGACTAGATCACTTTCCAGCGATAACCAATGGAGAAGAACCTACTAACTTAGAATACAACTTCCATAATGCATAGTTATTTTCAATATAGATAGCTGATGAGTACTTGTTGATATCATTGAATTTTTTACTACAAGAGTTGCGCAAAAGGAGTTTAGTACCACGCAGAAGAAAAATCTAGTAGTTGGAGTTGCAAACTATTAACTAATTGCAGGACATTTATACAAGTTGGATGCATCTAACTTTTTGAGAAGGTGTGTATCAGAAAATGAATGACCCATGGTTCTAGCACAGGCTCATGAAGGTATAGTTGGAGGACACTATGTAGAAAAGGATATTGCACAGAAGGTATTATGCACAAGTTTATGGTGGCCAATAGTTCATAAAGATGCAAAAGAATATTTCCAGAACTGTGATTTCTATCAAAGAGTGGGCAAACCCAATAAGAGGGATGAGATGAACCTAAGCTTCCAAGTAACTCTTCAAGTATTTGACAAGTGGGTAATAGATTTTGTTGGACATATCAATCCACCAACAAGAAGGTCAGAATCAAGGTATACCATTACTGCAACATAATACTTAACTCGATGGGAAGAAGCAAGACCAGTCAAGGATTGCAGTGCAAAGACAACAACACACTTCTTATTTGATCAAGTGATTACAAGATTTGGATGTCCTAGGATTTTGATGAGTGACCAAGGCACCCATTTTATTAATAGTACAATCAAGGCTATGAATGAGGAGTTTGAAGTCTATCACCAAAAGAGTACATCGTCTTTGTTGATTAAGGTTGGTTGTCATTGATGTCAACCCTTGAAGAAATATCGATAGCACAAAGGTTTGGGTAATGGACCCAAGTTAGTTTGATGTAAAGCTAACTCATTATTTTCTTGTCATGGTTTATAAGAAGTACAAATGGATGAACTCCAAAGTGGTCCCCTTATGGTGAAATCCCTCACGGGAAGACACTTTGCAGATTGAGTTATCCTAGAAGTATGGTTATAGAACCCATGCTTAATTATGGAATAATGAGATGAAGGTCAGTGAATTTTTCAGTGAAACTATCCTATATGTATAGTTCTTGTTATTCCATTTCCATCGGTATGTGGAATGTCACATAACTCCTCGTGGTAAGAGAGTTATGGCAATATGAAGTTGAAGAACCCTCATGAGTGATATAAAAGCCCCCAAAAGTCAAGTGTTTGCAAAAGAAATTATTTAAATAATAAAGTAAATGGAGAACTCCCTAAAATAAGGAAAGTGTAATGTTATATGAAAGAATAAATAAGAGGAAAATCTCTCTCATTTAATCACACTTGAATATCATTGAATATCTATTTTTGTGAAAGGTTATTTGGGCATTTATTATTGATAGAGAAAATTTGCAGTAGGAAAAGTGCGGCAGGAAAAGTGCAACAGAAAAAGTGTGGCAGAAATAGCGGCAGAAAAAGTGTGGCAGAAAAATCGCAACAGAAAAATTGTGGAAGAAAAATCGCGACAGAAAAAGTGCAGCAGAAAAATCGCGATCAGCAACATGGTTGGGGTCCATTTATGAGAGATATAGCACATCTTATTTGAGGTATGTTTTGTGAGCTAGGGTTTAGCTCTTGAGATGGTATTGGATGTTCAGTATTGCTGCATATATCAGAGTTGTTGAGGTATACAATTGGTATTTTGTTGTTGTTATTTGGCATATGGGTATTGTTCTTTTGGTTGTGATGTGTCGTTGAAGTTGTTGGTTTAGATTGAGGCTACATAGCAGTGAGGTTGTGGCAAATGGTTTGATGTAAGGGTTTGTGGTATTTGGTTTGTGGATAGAGTGATGAATTTTTAGATAACTTTTGATGGTTATATTGGTGTATGTCTTTGGTATATGGTTGAGCTACATGTTGGGTACATGGTTGAGACAAGTAGTTGATAAGTTAGCACATACATGAGGTGTATAGTTGATGATGTTGGTACATATTGATGAGTCAAGGTTGATGCATGGTTGATGAATGGTCAATGTTGGTTCAGGTTATTGGTATAGGTTGTTTGGTGCAGGTTGATTGGTACAGGTTGGTACAGGTTATTAGTACAGGTTGATAGTGATAGGTTGATAGTGGAAGTGGTTGATTCAGTGATAGTGACAAGTTGTCTACATTTGGCATTTATATTTCAGAGCAGTTATATGGGGAAAGGACAAGTGGTTGTAGCCACCTTCCGGTTGTAGCCAGAGAACTTACGGGGTTGTATCCTCCTTCTGGTTGTGGCCAGAGAATTGGGAGTTGGAGCTTCCCTCGAGTTGTAGCTTGATAAACTAGGGGGTTGGAGCCTCCTTCTAGTTGAAGCTGGAAAACAAAGGAAGTCGGTGCTTCTAATGAATGTAATTCTTCAAGACATATAAGAAAAAACATTTTGTGGTTTTCTCCCCCTTTGGGTTTCCATGTAAAAACATTGGTGTATTGTGTATGTGTATGATTGTTCATTTGTTCATTGTTTATTTACTCTACAATTATTGGATGATAATGTTACACTGATATAACACTTGCATTATATGGTCAAAAAGGATTAAATTTCTTTAGTATTGATTCACCCCCCCTCCCCCCTCTCAGTAATCCAACAATTGGTATCAGAGTGGGTTCCTTCAGAAATCAGTTTAACCATTGAAAGGAAGATCATGGAGAGCAACAACTTGTATAAAAATGAAATACCACAGTTTGATGGACAAAAGTATCCATTTTGGAGCATAAGGATGAAGACATATATACAAGCACAGGGATTTGAAATTTGGTAATCAATTGTAGATGGATACACAGTACCAGTAATTCCGCCAACAAATGAAAAAGCAGTGAAAGTCAGTCAGAATAATTCCAAAGCCATAAATTCACTTTTGATTGGTCTTAGTGAAACATTATTCACCAAAGTTGCACATTGTAAATCCGTTAAAGAGATTTGGGACAAACTTTGAAATATTTATGAAGGAGATTCAAAATTCAAATCAACAAAGATTCAAACTTACAGAGGTCATTTCGAACAACTTAATATGAAGGAAGATGAGAATATTGTAGCTTACTTTTTATGAATTGATGAAAAAGTAAATGAAATGAAATCATAGGACTGGGAGAAGAAATCGAAGAATCTGTAATTGTTCAAAAGGTACTAAGATCTCTTCCTATGAGATTTGACCCTAAGATATCAGCACTAGAAGAAAGACCAGATCTGAACTCAATAAGCATAGATGAATTAAATGGAATATTCACAGCATGTGAAATGAGAACTGAATAGAAAAATTCAGATACAAAAGAAGCAGCCTTCAAAGAATCCAAAAAGTCAAAGAAAAAAGAAAAAGAAATTAGCAGCAGCAGTGACATCTCGGAAGATGATGACGAAGTGACCAAATTTGTCAAAAGATTAAACAAGGGAACCAACGATAGGTATAGAGGTAAGCTTCCTTTGATTTGTTTTAATTATGATGGTATTGGTCATTTTTCTAACAAATTTCCTCATAATAAAAAGAGAAATGGTGAAGGTTAGTCAAATAGAAAACAAACATATAAAGGAAAAAGAACCACAAAGAAAGTTTTCAAGAAAAGCTTATGCATCAAAGAAGACATCTCATCATCAAATGAAGATGAAGTCAGTGAAAGTGAGACAGAAAGAGTTCTATTCATGGTAGTAGAAGACTCTGATAAAGAAGACTCTGAAGAAGAATATGAAGAAGCCGAAGAAGAATATGAAGAGACAAAATTTGACTACCGAGAAGAATTGATGTGTGCCATAGAAGTTATCAGAAGAGAAAACAAGAAAAACAAGAAACTGCAAGCGGAACTAGATAAGAAAGAATACACTTGAGAACTAGAACAAATGATCACAAATTTGAAGGTTCAAATAGAAGAAGATAAAATAATTGAAGAAACACTCAAAGAACAACTACAAGAAAAAGACACGATCATTGGAAATTTGTAAGCATAGATTGTCACATTAAGAAAGGATATTCAAAAGAAAAATATGCAGAACAGCTCAAAAGTTTTGGATGACATTATCAACAGTCAAAAACCTCATCATGACAAGTCCAAACTTGGATACAATCAGACAAGAAAGGGATCAATATCCAAAACAACAGAGCAAGAAACATATCCAAAAAGCTATGCAAAAACAATCAAATGGGATAGGAAGATCTACAGGGAAGATTACAGGGACACTCCTCCATCGAGAAGATTCAAATTTCAGAATCACCAACCGACAAATAGGCCTCAGGAAGAAGAAGAATTCATAAGAGTACCTCCTTTCAGAAGATATTCAACTCCTAGGTATCAAACTATATTTTTTGGTTTATGTTAAGAATGTAATAATTTTGTACATAAAGGTGTGAATTGCAGACCTAACAACATGAACATAAACAAATTTGAAAGTCATATAAAAAATGGCTATCCAAGAAGGCCTAGTGAAACACAGAGAATAATTTACAACAGGTTTGAATCCTTGAGCATTGAAGTGGAATGTTACAAATGTAACAACTTTGGACACATGGCCAAAGATTCCAGAGTGATAGTCCCTCCTAGAGAATCACAATAGAATAACAAAAGTCACAGACATGAACCTTAGAAAAGGACATGGATAAGAAAGAAGAATCAATATAGCAATGAAGAATGCACACTCACTCTACAAGCTAAGAAGAAGAAATGTGGTTGGTATGTTGATAGTGGATGTTCAAAACACATGACAGGTGATAGAGACAAGTTTCTTATTTTAAGAAAGGAAAGAGATGGATCAGTTTCCTTTGTAAATGACGATTCAGCTAAAATCATTGGAAAAGGAACGGTCATAATTGGGAACAATAATACAAAGGCAGAAAATGTTCCACTAGTAGAAGATATGAAACATAATCTTCTAAGTGTGAGTCAAATGTGTGACCAAGGTCATAAAGTTACTTTTGATTCACAAAAGTGTGAGATAAGAAAAGAAGGTTCAGGAAAATTGATTGCTACAGTTGCGAGAACTTCAAGCAACATATATGTGTTAATTGAATTTGTAAATGAAAAGTGTTGTCTAGGAAAGGAAGATGAAAGTTGTCTATGGCATAGAAGAATGGGTCACATACATTTTGATAACCTTGTCAAAGTCAACAAAAGAGAAGCAGTCAGATAAATTCCCCAGCTCACAAAACAAACCAACACTTTATTCAAGCATTGTCAACAAGGAAAGAAAACAAGGACAAAATTCAAATCAAAGGAATATTCAACGACAAGACCACTGGAAATTATGCATATTGATCTAGTTGGACCAACTACAACAAATGGTTTAAAAGGTGAGAAATACTTTATGTTATTAGTTGATGATTATACAAGAATGACTGCAGTTTTCTTTCTCAAGAATAAGTTAGAAGCTTTTGAAAACATCAAGATCTACAAGGAAATGGTTGAAAATGAAATGGATTCAAAAATCAAATGCTTGAGATTTGATAATGGAGGAGAGTTCACTTCAAAGGAATTTATGGACTACTGTATCCGTCATGGAATAAAAAGGCAATTCTCCGTTGCTAGGACACCTCAATAGAATGGAATTGTTGAAAGAAAGAACAAGACAGTACAGGAAATGGCTCGAACAATGCTAATAGATTCCAAATTGACAAATATTTTTTGGACACAGGTAGTGCATACAGCAGTTCACATTCAAAATAAATTAATGCTCATAAACAACACTGACAAAACTCCCTACGAGCTATGGAAAGCAAGACCATCAAATGTGAAGCACTTGAGAGTTTTTGGGAGCAAATGCTACATCAAAAGAGAAGATGGCAGAATGGGAAATTTTGACTCTCTTGTGGACAAAGGAGTACTTGTTGGTTACTCAAGTACAAGGAAAGCATACAAGTGTTACAACCTAAAATTGAACAAAGTTGTGGAAAGAATCAATGTAACAATTGATGAAACAGGTAGACAAGAATTAAAGGAAGAAGAAAATGAATCAATGGAACAGCTTTATGAAGAAGAAGCAGAAGATGAAAAAGAAGTAGAAGGGGAAGATGAAGAAGATCTAACAAAAGAAGAAGAGCAATTTCAACAATTTCCTCCAAAGACACCTAGAAGACGAGTACAGAAGAATCATCCTTTGGATCAGATTATCGGAAACAAAGATGCGGGAGTTGAGACTAGAAGAAGAATCTGTTCACCAAAAAAAACGCACCTAGCACTCTCTTCTACGATTGAACCAACTTGTTTTAAAGAGGCCAACAAATATGAATTTTGGAATAATTTCATGGATGAAGAATTGGATCAAATAGAGAAAAATGACACTTGAGAATTGATTCCAAGACCAAAGGATAAGAATGTGATCGGAACAAAGTGGGTATACAGGAATAAATTGAATGAAGATGGACAGGTTAGAAGGAACAAAGATATATTGGTATGTAAAGGATATGCACATGTTGAAGGAATTAAATTTGAAGAGACATTTGCCCCAGTTGCCAAAATGGAMACAATCCAATTGTTTTTAGCTTATGCATGCTCCAAAAATATTAAAGTGTATCAGATGGACGTAAAATCAACTTTTCTGAATGGGGAACCTGAAGAAGAAGTCTACATTGAACAAYCAGAAGGATTTCAGTTGTCAGAGAATGTAGATTATGTGTGTAAAATAAATAAGGCCTTGTATGGTCTAAAACAGACTCCTAGAGCATGGTACTCTACACTAGATAAAAATTTACAACAAGCAGGGTTCAAAAAAGGAAGTGCAAACAAAAACCTCTACATCAAGGTAATTCAAGATAGTATTTTATTAATTGAATTTTATGTTGATGATATTATTTTTGGTAGTGATCATGATAGGTTAAGCCAGAAATTTGCAAAGGATATGCATAATGAATTTGAAATGTCATTACTTGGAGAACTATCCTTCTTTCTGGGACTTCAGATATGTCAAAGACACCAAGGAATTTTTATTTCTCAAACAAAGTATATCATAGAAATTCTAAAGAGGTTTGGAATGGAATATTGCAAACCAGTTATCACTCCCATGCAAACCAGTTGCAAGTTAAGCAAAGATGATGATTCAAAGTCTAGATATCAAAGGCAATACAGGTCAATGATTGGTAGCCTACTATATGTGACAGCATCCAGACCAGATGTAATGCAGGCAGTTGGACAGGTGGCACGATTTCAAGCAACACCAAAGGAATCACATGTATTATCAGTGAAGAGGATTTTCAAATATCTCAAAGGAACATAAGAGTTTGTATTATGGTATCCAAAAAGAAAGGATCTATCACTTATTTCCTACACAGATGCAGATTGGGCAGGTTGTATTGATGACCAACGAAGCACCAGTGGGGTAGCGTTCTACTTAGGTGAGTGTTGAGTATCATGGATAAGCAAGAAACAATCATCAGTATCTTTATCTATAGCCGAGGCAGATTATATTGCAGCAGAAACATGTTGTACACAGGGTCTTTGGATGAAACAAACTCTAACAGATATATAGGTTGAGTATGATGAGCCCATTCCAATCTATTATGATAATACAAGCGTTATCAGTATCTCAAAGAACCCGGTGATGCACTCCAAGACAAATCACATTCCAATCAAGTATCACTTTCTACGGGAACAGGTTGCAAAAAAGAACATCAGAGTTGAGTATGTGGGCACAAAAGAAAAAGTGGAAGACATCTTTACAAAACCACTTCCACGGGAATCCTTTGAGTATCTTCGCTAGAGAATCAAAGTTGTTTCTACTCCAAAATGATTTTTTTTGAATTCTTATCTTATATGTCTTAGATGTACACGAGGAAGCACCATAAAGAGGACAGTTCAGTCAGGGAGAGCAGCCCCAGATGGAAAGATACATTTTCCATTGATGACAAAGTGGGGGGAGATTTATTAGATGCAGAGGATAGAGGCATGGTTCCAGGGGGAGAAATGGTTACAAAGATGTAGAGGACAAAGGCATGGTTCCAGGGGGAGCATGAGTGATATTATTTCAGTATTACATCAGAGTGTTTCCATCAATGCCAAAGGGGGAGATTGTTGATTAAGGTTGGTTGTCATTGATGTCAACCCTTGAAGAAAGCTCGGTACCACAAAGGTTTGGGTAATGGACCCAAGTTTGTTTGATGTAAAGATAACTCATTATTGTCTTGTCATTGTTTATAAGAAGTACAAATGGATGAAATCCAAAGTGTCCCCCTTATGGTCAAATCCCTCATGAGAAGATGCTTTGCAGATTGAGTTATCCTAGAAGTATGGTTAGAGAACCCATGCTTAATTGTGGAATAATGAGATGAAGTTCAGTGAAACTATATTAGATGGATAGTTCTTGTCATGTCATTTTCGATGGTATGTGGAACATCACATAACTCCTCACGGTTAGATATTTATGCCCATATGAAGTTGAAGAACCCTCATGAGTCATATAGAAGCCCCCAAAAGTCAAGTGTTTGCAAAAGAAATTATTTAAATAATAAATTAAATGGAGAACTCTCTAAAATAAATAAAGTGTAATGCTACATGAAAGTATAAATAAGAGGCAAAGCTCTCTCATTTAATCACACTTGAATATCATTGAATATCTATTTTTGTGAAAGGTTATTTGGGCAGGTATTATTGATAGAGAAAATTTGCAGCAGAAAAAGTGCGGCAGAAAAAGTGCGACAGAAAAATCACAGTAGAAAAAGTGTGGCAGAAAAAGTGCGGAAGAAAAATTGTGGCAAAAAAATTGCGGTAGAAAAATCGTAGTAGAAAAAGTGCAGCAAAAAAATTGCGACAGAAAAAGTGCGACAGAAACATGGTTGGGGTCTATTTATGAGAGATATGGCACATCTTATTTGAGGTATGTTTTGTGATCTAGGGTTTAGCTCTTGAGATGGTATTGGATGTTCAGTATTGCTGCATATATCAGATTTGTTGAGGGATACAATTGGTATTTTGTTGTTGGTATTTGACATATGGGTATTGGTCTTTTGGTTGTGATGTGTCGTTGAAGTTGTTGGTTTAGCTTGAGGCTACATAAAAGTGAGGTTGTGGCACATGGTTTGATTTAAGGGTTTATGGTATTTGGTTTATGGATAGGGTGATGAATTGTTAGATAACTTTTGATGGTTATATTGGTGTATGTATTTGGTATATGGTTGAGTTACATGTTGGGTACATGATTGAGACAAGTAGTTGATGATTTGGCACATACATGAGGTGTATAGTTGATGATGTTGGTACATCTTGATGAGTCAAGGTTGATGCATGGTTGAAGCATGGTACATGTTGGTTCAGGTTATTGGTGCAGGTTGATTGGTACAGGTTGTTACAAGTTATTGGTACAGATTGTTACAGGTTATTGGTATAGGTCGACAGTGGCAGTGGTTGTTCAGTGAAAGTGACAGGTTGTCTACATTTGGAATTTATATTTCAGGGCAGTTGGATGGGGCAAGGACAGGTGGTTGTAGCCACCTTCCAGTTGTATCTGAAGAAATTAGGGGATTGTAGCCTCCTTCTAGTTGTAGCCATAGAATTGGGGAGTTGGAGCTTCTCTCAGGTTGTAGCCTAAGAAACTAGGGGGTTGGAGCCTCCTTCCAGTTATAGCTGGAAAACAAAGGAAGTTGGTGCTTCCAATGAATGTAATTCTTTAAGACATATAAGAAAAAACATTATGTGGTTTTCTCCCGCTTTGGGTTTCCACATAAAAACACTGGTGTACTTTGTATGTGTATGAATGTTCATTTGTTCATTGTTTATTTACTCTTCAATTATTGGATGATAATTCTACACTGATATAACACTTTCATTATATGGTTAAAAGGGATTAAATTTCTCTATTATTAATTCACCCCCCCCTCTCAGTAATCCAACAATCTCATCCTCAGGAAAATTGGACAGTAGAAGCTTTCGACAAGATTTTTGATAATGCCTTAACCAAGATTTGTAATGTAAACAGAGATGATTGGGATTTACAAAATACTTGTAGTATTATGGGAATACATGACTACATGCAAGAAGTTGAAAGGAAAAACTCCATTCAGATTGATGTATGGATAAGAAGCAGTGGTTCCATTAGAATTTTTGATACCTAGTCTGCACGTAGAAACAATTACAAATATGACAGAAAGAAGTGCAATACAAGAAAGGTAAAGTCAACTAATGGAACTTGAATAAGACATGATTCTGGCAGGATTCCATCAAGAGGTATAGAAAGAAAGAGATAACGCATGTCATGACAGACACATAAATAAGAAGAGATTTAAGGAAGGAGATCTAGTTCTCCTCTATGACAACAATTTTTTGCAACATCCTAGTAAGTTCAGAATGCATTGGCTAGGTTCATATGAAGTGAAGCATGTCAGAGATGGAGGATCTGTGCAACTAAAGGATTTGATGGGAACATAACTACAAGGAATGGTGAATGGTAGTCGATTGAAACTGTATAGGGGCAGTTGACCTACCACCTCTCAGTAGTGTAGCGCAGTAAGGAATCCCTATGTATAGTGTACTATAGTAGATATTAGGGAGAAAAAATTATAAAACGACATAAAAGTAGAAAAAGAAGAAAAATACAAAAAGAGGAGGAAGTTGGTTGATTGGCATAAAATTGGAAAAATTCATGCACAACAACTGATGCGACAAAATTTGGAAGACCGCACATAAAAAAAATTGGACACTGCATAAATGACTGGAAAAAGTGAAAAATACGAAAGAGCATTAATGAATGGGTCTATAAAGTGGGGAAAGAACGAGTAAGTTGGACACTTGGAAATGTTTTAGCACAGAGAGAGCAGAAGAGTGTGACCTAGGTGAAATTGTGCGAGGCAGAGAGAAATTGACGAATTTGTATCTAGCATGACACCTCTGAAGGTTGGTGTCTGAGGAATATATACTAGGGTTACTCGATAGGCTAGAAGAAGTAAAGAAAGAATGGCAGAGTTGGAGAACGTGGTTGAATTGGAAGACGTCACCACATCGGTGACATAGTCGCTCAATACAAAAAGGGTAGAGGAGGAGACCTCGACAGCTGCACAAGGTGAAATGGGTCAGATCTCCACAAACCCGAATGACAACACAAACCCTAATCTAGAACACTGGCCAAAACTGAGGAAACGAAGGGCCAATGACAGGGTCATGACACAGAGGAGTTATTGGTCGAGGATATCACAAATCAGCATGATTCTGAGTGGGATTTCCCATAATGAGTTTTCACTCTAGTTTCATCTTCTTCATGCATCAAGAAGATGCATCCAACACTCATCTTGCTTGCTAATTTTGCAATTGGTTGTCATTGGAATGCTAATAGGTTGACTTTCAGCCATTCCAAACTTTTAAGTATCTCTTTTTGGTATTTGGATTGCGTAATAAACATTCATTTCAGTGACTGAGTGATTTGAATTCTAAGGAATAAAGTTATCTCTCCAATCATAGACATTTCAAACTCTTTTGACATTTCTTGAGAAAATTTAAGACTTGATACATTATTGTTGCAGCCAAATATGATGTCATCCACATAGACCACTGTGACTAACAAACTATGTTTTTCAATTCTAATATAGATATTGGTGTTATACATGCCTCTTTTGAATCCTTTTTGAAATAGGTACTTATCCAGTCTTGCATACCATGCTCTGGGTACTTGTTTGAGGTCGTAGAGTTCCTTCTTCAATCTATACACTTGTTCTCGTTTTCCTGGTTGTTCAAATCCTCTTGGATGCTCTGTGTAGACTTCTTCTTTTTGGTCTCTATTCAGAAATGCATAATTTGCATCCCTTTGATAGACTTTAAAATTCTTAAAGCATGAGTATGATAGAAATAATCTAATGGCTTCCATTCTTGCAACTCAAAAAAGGTTTCTTCAAATTCAATCCCTTCTACTTGTGCATACCCATTGCACACCAATCTTTCTTTATTTCTTATAACTTGACCATTTTCATTAAATTTATTTTTAAAAATTCACTTGGTCCCTACCACATTTTTATTTTTTGGTCTTGGTACAAGTTCCTAGGTATGGTTTTTCACTATTCGATCTAGCTCTTCATTCATGGCTTTGATCCAGTCTTCATCTTTACTAGCCTCTGTAAATGTTTCGGGTTCTATTAAGGATAGTAAGGCTTGTTCTAATTTGTACATTAGTTTTCTTCTTGTTTCAACTCCAACACTTTTATTACCAAGGATTAGACTTTTCAGATGATATCTTTGTATTCTCCTTGATGGTGCTTTTGTATCTTGTCTTGGTGACTCTTCTTTTGCATTTTTCTTGTGATTCTTCTTTTTCTTTTTCTTCTTCACGTTGTGAGTCTTCCTCTTGTATATCTATACTTTATCTATCATCATTATCTCTTATTATTTCATCAATTTGTGGGTTAACTTGGGATTTGATCCCTTTTGTTTTTAGATCATACACTTTTACATTTAAACTTTCCACAATCTTGTGTAGCCTTAGATTATAACATATGTAGGCATTTTTGGTGGATGAGTAACCAAGAAATATGCCTTCATTGGTTCTGGAATCAAATTTTACTAGGTTATCATCATCTCTCTTTACGTTGCATTTTCTCCCAAAACATTTGAAGTGCTTAACTGATGATGGCCTGCCATACCATAACTCATATGGTGTTTTGTCATAGTTAACTCTAAGTTGTCCTCTATTAAGTATTTATACAGTTGTATACACTGCTTCTCTCCAATATATATCTAATAGCTTGGCATCATTTAGTATAGTTCTGGTTGTCTCTTGATTAGTTCTGCTTCTCTCCAATATATATTTTTTTCCTTTCAACAACTCCATTTTGTTGAGGAGTCCTTGGAGAAGAAAAGTGTCTTTTGATTCCATGAGTTTCACAAAACTCATTGAATTTGTTGGAAGTAAATTCCCCTCCATTTTCTGACTTAAGACACTTGATTTTGAGATCAATCTCATTTTCATCCAGTGCTTTGAAATCTTTAAATTTTTCAAAAGCTTCTAATTTTTATTTAAGAAAACACACCCAAGTCATTCTAGTATATTCATCAATGAATAAAATAAAATAATATTCTCCTTGTATACTCTTTGTTCTTGTTGGCTCACATAGGTCAATATGAACAAGTTCTAATGGTTTTGAGGTAGAATACTCTTTCATCTTGAATCTTACTTTTTTTTGCTTCCCATGTTGGCAGTGCTTACAAATAGAGTTTGAAGGTTTTATAATTTTCGACATGCCTCTCACTGCCTCCTTCTTACTTACTTTTACCAAATTATCAAAAATTATGTGTCTCATTCTTCTATGCCATAGCCAATTTTCATCTATTTGACTTATGCAACATTTTTCTTTTTTTTTTTGTATTTAAGATATAAACATAGCTTGGTGTCCTTGTTGTAGTGGCTACTAATTTTCCAGAGTTTTCTTTTCTAATCTCACATTTTTTAGAGTAAAAAATGAGAACGTGTCCTTGATCACATGTTTGGCTCACACTAAGGAGATTAAGTTTCAACGTTTCAACTAATAGGACATTTTCTACTTTAGTTTTGTTATTTCCCAAAATGATTGTCCCCTGACCAAGTATTTTGGCAAAGACATCATCTCCAAATGTAACATTTCCTTTCTTCTCCTTTTCAGGCTAAGGAATTTGTTTTGATCTCCCGTCATATGTTTTGAACACCCACTGTCGACATACCATTGACTTCTTTTATCTTTGGCATAAATTGTTACCTTCAATTACGTTTCCTTTGTTTTTCTTTCCATATCTTATGTTTTTATTTTAGAAAATTTGAAGTGATTGTCTTCATGGTAGATTCTAATAATTTTCAATTACTAGCTTTTTGATGATAATTGTTACATTTGTAACATTCTATGTTGTAATCTAGTAGTGGAGAAAATGAATTATAGTTTCTACTCCTTTGATTTCCACTAGACTTATTGTTCCTATGGCCATATCCTTGAACACTTTTATGATAGTTACTTTTATAAGCTTTACAGTCTAATGCTTTATGTCCAAAATTATGACAAGAAAAACAATATCCAAGAAAGAGTTGTTGATACTTTTTTGGAGGAGTTCTTCTTGGAGTATTATTTCTTTTGTACTCATTTATTTTTGGAGAGAGAGCATATACCTTTTGAGTAGACTCAGTCTTTATTTGGTTCTTTTCTCTTTTGAAGGATCTTTGTAAGTCAACTGCATAAGTCTTTGGATTTTTATCACTTTTTTGTATTTCATATTTTAATCCTTTATTAGTTTCCTTGTGATCATAACCCAGTCCAAACTTATTACTTGATGGTCTTTCATTGTTAAGGATGTCATCCAAGATTTTTGAACTAATTTCAAACTTTGAAAGGTTAGTGGGTAAAATCATGAATCTGGGTGTCTGTTTTGCTTGATTTTTGAGAAAAAAAAAAACATTTTCAAAAATTCTTCAACTTTCGGTAAAGAAAAGTATTTTTTTTTATTTAGAATTTCACTTTATAGTAAAAACAAAACTTGTCAAGAATTTTGTTAGCTTTCTATTGACTATTTTTTGATAATATGTTCCTTAAAAATGAAGGGAATGATAATGAGTTATGTTTTTTAACAACAATATATTCATTGTTTAACTTTTGTTTTTGAAAAACGAAATATGCTATAAAAATATATGGAGACTCTATTTTATGCTGACTATAATTTTGAATCTAACAGATGAATATTATAATTTCTACAATTTTTTTAAGTTGACCAATCTGAAAAGGTTGCAGATTTTCAACACATTTTTTTACCCGTCATGTAATTTTCTGAATTTTTACTCAAACGTAAAATATAAAAATACCCTTTTGAAGAGGATTGTAAATGTGTTTAACCTGCACATAATAGATCTATCCATAAAATACTACACACATTTGCAAAGAGAAATTAAGAAAGAAGAAGAAGGAGAGAAAGAATGGAAGAATTCCCATTAACCGTTTTGAATAATGAATAATTTACACATGATACACTATGTATAACTCAATGAGTGAGTACTGGAGGAGAACCAATGTGCCATAGTGGTGGTATAGAGTGATTTGGACACACACCAGCAGTTACGGGAGTGAACTTCCACCTAGTCTAGTCTCTCAGGCAGTTACGGGAGTGAACTGCCACCTAGTTGAGTTAACTAGTCAACTAGTCTTCAATTAACTAATTGAACAGAGAGTAGTGAGGAGTTAACTCATGGAATCAAGGGTAATGCACCAGCCTGGTGATGATCACAAGGCAAGTGCACATTAGCTGGTGATGATCCCAATGTTGCATGGTGACAAAACCAATGCAGCGTCTAAACTCAACTCAACTAGTCAAACTGAAGTGTCAACTGAAAGAGAATATTCTCCAGGTGGAATATTCTCCCCTAAAATATAGGAGACTAGATAATGACTAATTATGACTAATAAAAAAGGAAAAACCTTAGGAAAAATAAATCCTAGGTGTGTGTGAAGTAACTCCAACAAGGACTCTCTAAAGCTTATTAATATAAATTTTCCATAATTTTCCACTATTTTTTTTTTCAAATATAGATTTTTTATTTTACTGAATCACAATGTCACCTACAAATAGCACTAATTTAAAAAAAAAAAATTAAAATTAAAATTAGTTAAAAGCAATGAAAATGAACATAAATTCTATCAAATTAAAGTACATTCAATTATGAAAACGCTCGTATCAATTCTAAAACTAAATTATTTATATTTGCAGGAGTCCACTACATGCAAAGTTGAAGTAAGTTGGAGAGAATTGAGAGTTATCTAGAAATTGTCCTAATTGCATGTTTTTGGAAGAAATAATAGTTTGGCCAAAAAAATCATATTTTCGGTCGAAAGATGTTTTTTAACGAAAATCATTAAAAACTAATGGCCTTTCAATATTTCGGCCAAAAATTCGTTAAAAAAAAACCGTTGGTTGGAAAAAACCGAAGAGACGCATCATTTGGCGTATACGAAATGAAAGGACACATCGTTTGGTGTTTCGTTTGGTGCAAAATCATATAAATATGCTTTTGGGCAAACTTATTTTGCACAATTCATTCACTCATTCATATTGTCATTTATTTTCGCTTATGTGGAACCACTAAAGAGAAGTTTGGAACGAATTTTTCATTTTTTGGAACAAGGTTTTTGTTGTTTTGAAAGAAAAAAAAAATATTTTCTATAATTTCAAGTTTTTATTGTAACAACAATTTATATATTGAAGGTTTTCTTAAACATTATTTTCAAGGTAGAAGATTTCTTGAACATTAATTTCAAAGTGAATGCTTTCATAAGCAATTCCTTACTATATCAAAGAGAATTGTTTTGAAAGGTTTTTAAGACAATTCCTATCAAATTCTTAATATTATTTTTGAATATTTTTTGTCACAATGAAGTTTTTCTCTTTTTTGAAACAACGTTTTTTTTTTAAGAAGGTTTTTTCAATTTTTTTAAAAATCTATTTTTTATGAAAAAATAGTTTTAAAAACATTTCGGTAAATATTGAACATTTTTTTTCAAATCTTTTACCATATGATTATAAAATCCATTTTTTTTATTTCTTTTAAAAAAAAGTGTTTTCAAGACTTATAATATTTGAGGTTTGAAATTTTTTTTCATGTTATAAAATGTTGAAATTTTTAAAAACCTTTACAGATTAAATAATCATGGGCAACAAAAGTTTGCGCAAGAGAAAATAAGATCACACTCGAGATGAAACTCGCCATAACAAACAAGACATGAAAATATTGAAGGAATCAATAATGATGATGTAAATAGAGATTTGCACCTTGATTTTCAACAAGAAGTCCAACCACGTATGCATACATAAATTGTCTAGATTAACTTTAGTCCATTCAAATTTAAATTATTTTTTAACATAATTGATTGTAATTTGAATTTAATAATTTTCAAAAAACAAAAATAGAATTGTCTCATACCATCAATGAAGTCGTTGAAATTGAAATTGAAGAAGAGCCAACAAAATATACAAAAGTGAAACAAAATGTTTTTGAGAATATAACTGACGCATTAAAATCTTTTGAAAAATATCGAAAAAAATATGTCAGTGTTGCATGTAGATTAATACAAACAATAGTTGTTTCATATAACATTATGAAAAATCGTTTGACACGACACATGGCAAAAGCGATGAGAACCTCAAGAAAAACATTGTACAAACATAGACAATTATGATTGCAAATGAATGCAAATGATGAACTTACTTGTTGGTCAATTATTTCTAGACAACCCTGCAAAGATAGACTTGCATAAATTGTTAAAGAATTGATTTGTAATTATTGGTTGACAAAATCTCGTTTTTCACCACATATAAGGGATGTGTTGCGATAAAGAATAGAATGAGGTGAATATGAAGAACATGCAAAACATATATTTCCAATGGCACAAATAGAATTGTTCAATAAGTTCAAAGAAAATCACAAAGAAGTTAAAATGTCGATCAATACATTTGTTGTTAAGAACCAAACTTCAATATAGCATAGAAAAACCTCAGGAAAAGTACTCAACGCCTTGAAAAAGAGATAATTTCATATAATAAGCCTCTTCGAGGGGGCAACCTCCTTTTACCCCACTTAAATGTTCAAGTAC
>SNQJ01S0025800.1:21404-31608 GCA_010110895.2 Picea sitchensis
AAAATTCTGAAACTCGCACCCAAAATACTACAGACTGTCCACGATCCAAACTTTCCTATAGCTTCCCAAGTTCTTTCTAGCATAATGTTCACTTGTGTTTCTTCATCAAGAATACAGTCAATGTCGAAGTCCCCTATTCTTGCTTCGACTTGCTCCTTTTCTTTGAAGATCTCTGGTAATCGGACATCTTTATGTTCCTTCAGGGTTTCTTTTATCTGTATTAATATTTTCTCTGATTCTTGTTGGGTTTCTTCCTTTTATGGATCTTCCTTCTGGTCTTCTTGATTCAGATTCAGCCTTTCCAACTTAGCGATCATTCTAGGGCAATCCAATACGTTGTGGCACAAAGCTTTGCAACAGAGACAACTAGGTTTTCTCCCAAGGCATTCCTTAGCAAGATGTATTGGTCTTCTGCAACTGTAACAAAGATTTAATCCTCTCTTTCTCTTCAATGATATCCAACTCTTCTTGTACTGCACGCTAGGATCATAATGGCTAGCCTGCAAAAAAATCTTTCTAGGATCTTGCATCCACTTGTTAGTCCAGACATTCTTTTTATGCATAGGTATAACATATCTATCATTATACTTATCAAATCTATTCATATCAAACTTTATTTCATCTATTAATGCCCTAGTTTTTAAGCTAGGACAGAATCTATCAAACATACCTAGATCCATGCTCTAGAAACAAAAAAAAAAATCACTTATCTTACTTCTACAGAGCACAAAGCTTCCAGATCTAAGGACTTTTGACTATTCTTACCTTTATTAGAGCATAGAGCTTATAGATCTTACCTCTTTTCTTCGGATTTGATCTTCCTTTCTTCAGATCTAACCTTATTCCTGGCACAAAGCTTCACATGTCAAGTAAAAATCTGCGCACTAGGGCAACAGATCTACGCACAGAGCTTTTGTTTGCACAAAGTTTCTTCTTCCTCAGTTCCCAGAAATCACAGTTTTAGGTCCCAGCAATGGAACCATTTGTTGGCACAAGGGCAGACCCAGGGTTCAACACTTCAATAGTGTACCCACAAAACCCTAACTATCAGCCCTTTCGGCAAGACCTGCGAAGCAAATGAAGTCTCACCCGAGGTAGAGGTAGGGGTGGTTTCAAGACTCAGGTGTCTGCAACCTTAGATGGGACACAGATTTGTGATTCTTACTCTTAGAAAACACTTTAGCATAGATCATTCATCAATATTTAACCCTCATGGCACTTCCCAGATGGCACAGAGCACCGCAACATTCACTTAGATATAAGTTAAGTTAGTACTTAGCAACAGCCAAATAGGTCTAGCACTCAACACTTTCACATATGTCAAATATATACCCATACATCTAAGAAGCACAAAGAAAAGTGGATCTATCTAAGTATATCATAACAAATCACATAGCATAATCATATCAAGCACAACACATGGAAAGAAACCAACACATTAGGTCGAAGCACCGAGCATAACACACAGAGTTACCATGGTTCACCCCCACCCTGGGGCTACATCCACAAAGTCTTCTTCTTCTTTATTATCTTTGGTCAATTGGGTTACAACAAAGAGCTCACACTTATACTCCACATAGGACAGGATATTTGCGCGCACCTCACCAGATCCTCCTTCCCCGAGTAGATCTAGCACAGCACCTTCTTACAATCCATGCACTCAGCTCTACAAGTCAGTCACACAATACACAAAGATTTTTCTAGCGCTTAGCTTATCTTCTCTCTCTCTTACATTGCTTAGCTCCTTATTTATACTTTACAAAATAGGCCTAAAACATGGGTAAACCCAAGGGCCGACATCCCTTTCCCATCACGTTAACCCAAAACCCTAAAAGGACCCTAAAAGTGGGTCGAGATCCTGTGATCTCTACTTCACCTAGCACTCCATATTTGACAAGATGTTGAAGTCCAAAAATGGTCAAATATGACCAAGTGTTCCTCGAAACTTGGTCAAGGGCCAATAATCCCCCAACACTCACCTATGACTCGTCCTGAGTCACTCTGGTCTGATCAACTTCCCTTCTAATGTCTCGAGCTTGGCTCGAGCTACTTCGACTTGCTGCAGTGTGACAGCCTCTTTCTCAGTGAACTCTTGGATAACTGCATCATTTACTAGTCCTTGCATGTGTTGTTCTACGGTGATGAAAACGTGTTCAAGCTCGGTTGCCTGGCTCTCAACTTCAGTGAATAGTTGGCACGCTTTCTCTTGGAATGGTTGAAGTCATTGAGAAACTTCCATCACTTTACTTTGCAGCATGTGTACCTATTGTTGGGCAGTGCGTTGTTCTGGAAATTGCTTCATTCTTTCAACTAGGGTCAAGGCCTTCAGCTGCGCTTGTAGTGTATCTGCATGTTGCTTTGCTTCTTGGAGTTGTGCCTCTAATGTCTGCAATTCTGGGTTCTCTATGAGGTTCTCATAAGTTGGGCGCTTCTAGTGCTCAGCTTCTCACATTCCAAAGCCAAGGTTTTTAACCAGTCAATTGCGCTACGGGAAGTTGCCTCCCTTAGATCTCTTACTTCTTGGGGAGTCTAGGGAACGATACGAAGTTACAGATCTGCGATGCGCTGCTGAAGTTGTTGGATTACTTCTTCAAGTTGTGCCACCTGCTATGGGACACGTTCTTCAATTTTCACTTCAATGACCATCACAGAGTGAAGTGCTTTGTGAACTCATTCATGTATGTCAAGTTGCTCTGCTAGCAATTGGTCCTTGCTCTACTGTAATTATGCTTTCTCCTCCTCCCACTTCGCTTGTAAGGCAAGTTGTTCCTATTCTACCTTCCTCTGTTGTACTATAAGTGTGCTCTGTACTTGTGCCAAAGCCTGGGTGGCTTGCATTGTGTCTTCTTGAGCTCGTCGAAGGTGAGCTTCGACTTTCTCGACGATCTGGCATAATTGGGTGGGCTCATCGCCTATTCTTGTTGTTCCCGTTGTCAAGGGCATAGTAGAAATGGCTCGGTTGGACTGGAGTGCCTATTTCACTTCTTGAAGTTCACCCATGAGTCGACTGAATATCTCCTCCTGCTTTGCTTCTTGCCTTTTTGTGATCTCTAGTGAGGCATCATTCAGTGCAACGATCAAGAAGTCGAAGTCATCCTATGTTAGGCTAGTCTTAAATGTAGTCTAGGTGGCCTTAGTTTTCTTTTGGGGTGAGGGCTTTGGTGGGGTGAACTTCCTTTTCTTAGAGGGATCCTCCTCCTCTCTAGGTGGAGTTTTTGCTCAACCTCTGTGCCACCTATTTCTTCACCATCACCTCCCTGCGCAGGTGAGATCGAATTGGTCTTTGTGGATGTGCTATGGATATCTTGAACTTCATCATTCATCTTAGTCTTGCTTGGTCCAGGTGTATCCAGTATAGCTTCAGGGCTTTCCACGTCGGATATTTCTGTGGGGTCTGCTGGAACAAGGAGGTCTGCTAACCATTCCTTGGTAATTTGCTCCAAGTCTTCTTCTGTCAACTTGTAGTATGACTAGAGTTGTTGTTTGTTCTCATCAGTGTGTGTTGTGATATAGGTGAAGTGGCAGTCCACACTGAATTTGATAAAAGTTCTAAACCTATGAAGTGTGTTTGGTGTGAGGCACGGTGTAGACTGGATTGTATTCTTAAATTGGTTGTAATAAGCATGGAAGATGACATTGAATTGTCATTGCTTGTTCATGTCATTGGAGTACCACAGCGTACAGAACTTCACGGCCAGTGGTTCGAAGGGTTCGATCTCCAGAAAAGTGGTGCCTTCTGGTATCTCCCAAGCAATGAAAGCAATGAGTATGAGAAACCAACTAAAGTGGAACTCATACCCTTGGTCTTGCGCTTCTCTGCAGTCAAGATCTAGCTGATTTACAAGGTACTTTGCCCAGTTCATTTGTAGTCCCTCCGTCCACTTCCCTGCAAGGTCAACTACAAATCCAATCACATGTGTGGGTCTGTTCTTGCGAACTAACTTCCCTGCGATCATCTGGAAACTGAGGTGCACTGCTTCATTCTTGATGGAGGCTACCTTGTAGCCTCGCATTCCCTTCTCTACATTGCCATATGTCTCTTTTATTCGTTGGGCAAGAGTACAATCTGCGGTCTTTCCAGGGTAAAATTTGTGCGGGTCAGGGCCCTGCATGCTTAGCCCTATGATATGATTGATCATAATCGAATCCACAGTGATGCAGTAGTCCAACCATAAGTATCCTCCATGGTAGCAGGACAACAACAATCTGACACATGCATTCACTTCCTGATGCCTCCGAAAATGAAGAATCTTCATTACATTGAGGAGGGTTGACTGTGCGAGGTTATGGGTCCATTGTTGAGGGACAATATTTGGGTTCCTCCCTTTTGTGATAGTTAAGTACTTGTGTCGGGCTAGCATACTATAAACCTTGCGATCTCCAAGGTTAAAATCACTAAATTTCAGCGCTGTGAGCTTATCCTGGTTATTATGAACTGCGCACACCCCTTTCGGGAGGTACGCAGTGAGAAAATAATAGTCGAAGTCTTTGGGTATAGTGTCTCGATTCACTGTGCCGCTTAGTGGTGGGATATACTTAGGAAAGATACTTGGGATCATCTTCATAGTGGCGAAGTCGTTTCCAAGCTTATATCGTCTTTCCGAAGGCTGTTGGGATGGTCCTGCTCGAGCAGTGGAGGGGGAAGCTACAAATGCTCCCGAGGACGATGCTTGTACACCTGTAGACATTCCTCACTCTGACATGACTCTCTCGGTCATTAAGTCAATTAAAACTTCTTAAACTACTTTCTCAGCAGCGCTGAGCTCATTCGACATACAAGCTTGGGTCAGCTAGCTCGGGTGCGAAAGGAATTTAGAGACTACAGTGAATAGTATGGGAACAAGGCAATGATCTCAGGGTGAATTAATCTCAGGTTTTGTGCTCAAATTCTCACTTATCAAAAATTATTCTCAGTGCGTGGCACGATGGACTAAGTAGGGAAACTTAGCAACGGTTTGTTGGCAACGGTTATGATCCCTCATTAACTCCTGTTCGACCCGTTATGGCACATTTCAATGGTGGGATGACGAACCTTTATTGCTTTTATGGTCATTCGGAGTGAAAGTCAAATGGATATATCGGCCCCAATGACTATATTTCTTTGTCATGGTGAAGTACTCTATGTCGTTGTTCTGATATCTCGGCGAAGCTCCAATTCTGCATTTTTTCTTTCTGTGAAGTATCCTCTAGAACCTCTTGTAATCTTATAGTATTAGCCCTTTTCTTTCTTAACTTTCTAGCCTTCTTCCCAGTGAGCTTCGTCTCAGTAATTCTTTTACCATTCTGATGCTTATCTTTTGTGGTCTTAGTTACTTCATACTATTGAAATTATTTCCTAGGGTTCCTGGATAATACTTCTTCTATATCAAAAATAGGTAACTCAATATTCTGTGGATCCTCTAGTGTTCTCTTAGCCTCGACATCAAAGTTGCTAGTATTAAATATTTGTGATCTGCTCTTCTATTCTTCAATCAAGTGCACGATCCTTTTGGTCATAAAGTCTTTTAAATCTTACTTCTTCTTTCCAAAATTTTCCTCTTTTCGTCTGGCTTGTTCTCTATCAATCCAAGGTTTTCCTATGAGCATGGTAAAAGGGACGTTGTCTTCAAAAAAATTAATAATCTCAAAGTCTTCCTCTGTCGAAGTTCCATTGACAGTCATAGGTATCTGAGCAAGCCTTCCACATAGGTTTACTAGCTTTCCTATGAATAAACTTGTCCCTCCTAGGGAATAGATCACGGCAGGCTTTCCTATAGCTTCCCAAGTTCTTTCTGGCATAATGTTCACTTGTGTTTCTTCATCAAGAAAACAGTTAATGTCAAAGTCCCCTATTCTTGCTTCGACTTGCTCCTTTTCTTTGAAGATCTATGGTAATCAGACATCTTTATGTTCCTTCAGGGTTTCTTTTATCCATATAAATATTTTCTCTAATTCTTGTTGGGTTTCTGCCTTTTCTGGATCTGCTTTCTGGTCTTCTTGATTCAGATTCAGCCTTTCCAACTTAGCGATCATTCTAGGGCAATCCAATACGTCATGGTCCAAAGCTTTGCAACAGAGACAACTAGGTTTTCTCCCAAGGCATTCCTTAGGAAGATGCCCTGGTCTTATGTAACTATAACAAAGATTTAGTCCTCTCTTTCTCTTCAATGATCCCCAACTCTTCTTGTACTACGCGCTAGGATCATAATGGCTAGCCTGCAAAAATTTCTTTCTAGGATCCTACATCCACTTGTTAGTCCAGACATTATTTTTATGCATAGGTATAACATATCTATCATTATACTTATCATATCTATTCATATCAAACTTTATTTCATCTATTAATTCCCTAGTTTTCAAGCTAGGATAGAATCTATCAAACATACCTAGATCCATGCTCTAGAAACAAAACAAAAAAATCACTTATCTTACTTCTACAAAGCACATAGCTTACAGATATTACCTCTTTTCTTCAGATCTGATCTTCCTTTCTTCATATCTGACCTTATTCCTGGCACAAAGCTTCACAGGTTGAGTAAAAATCTGCGCACTAGGGCAACAGATCTACGCACGGAGCTTTCATTTGCACAAAGTTTCTTCTTCCTCAGTTCCCAGCAATCACAGTTTTAGGTCCCGGCAACGGAACCATTTGTTGGCATAGGGGCAGACCCAAGGTTCAATGCTTCAACAGTGCACCAACAAAACCCTAACTACCAGCCCTTTCGACAACACCTGTGAAGCAGATGAAGTCTCACCCGAGGTAGAGGCAGGGGTGGTTGCAAGAATCAGGTGTCTGCAACCTTAGATGGGACATAGATCTGTGATTCTTACTCTTAGAAAGGACTTTAATATAGATAATTCATCAGTATTTAACCCTCATGGCACTTCGCAGATGGCACAGAGCACCGCATCATTCACTTAGATCTAGGTTAAGTTAGTACTTAGCAATAGCCAAATAGGTCTAACACTCAACACTTTCATATATGTCAAATCTATACCCATACATCTAAGAAGCACAAAGAAAAGTGGATCTATCTAAGTATATCATAACAAAGCACATAGCATAATCATATCAAGCACAACACATGGAAATAAACCAACACATTAGGTTGAAGCATCGAGCACAACACATAGAGTCACTGTGGTTCACCCCCACCCTGGGGCTACGTCCATAAAGTCTTCTTCTTATTTGTTAGCTTTGGTCAATCGGGTTACAACACAGAGCTCACACTTATACTCCGGATAGGACAAGATATCTGCGTGCACTTCACCAGATCCTCCTTCCCCGAGTAGATCTAGCACAAAACCTTCTTACAATCTATGCACTCAGCAGTTACAGCACTTGCACTCAGCTCTACAAGTCACTCACACAATACACAAAGATTTTTCTAGCACTTATCTTATCTTCTCTCTCTCTCTTACATTGCTTAGCTCCTTATTTATACTTTACAAAATAGACCTAAAACATGGGTAAACCCATGGGCCGACATCCCTTTCCCATTACATTAACCCAAAACCCTAAAAGGGCCCTAAAAGTGGGTCGAGATCCTGTGATCTATGCTCGTATGGTGCTCCATCTTTGACAGGTTGTCGAAGTCCAAAAATAGTCAAATATGACCAAGTGTTCCTCGAAACTTGGTCAAGGGCCAACAGACATCACACCATGGTTGTGTATAGGCTGCGACAATGCCTGGAAAAAAGAAACTTTATTAAGCCTGAAGGCGACTGTCGCACCCTTTGATAGGGATAGGCTAGGACAATTCCAATCATCACACCTTTCGATAGGGATAGGCCACGACGATTGCAGAAAATAAGTTTACTCAAATTCTCTTTCAATCTTCCCTGGCTTATCTAGGTTGCTCCAAGTAGCTTGGCTCTAATACCATGTTAGTGTTTCATGGAAACCTGCACAAGAGACATATCTAAAGCATACAAAAACAAATTTTATCAAGAAAAGGAAGAGAGATACAACATGAAGAATGAGAATCAATGTATATTATGATCTGTTTAATGAGTGAGTGATATTCACTCATATAGGCAATGACATCATATAATTAGGAATGCATGCATAATAATGATGGTATAAAATTATAAAGTTTAAAATAGAACTAGTCAATTACCTCTCACTGAACTAGTGTTACTCCCACTGAACTAGTGTTCTAGAAATAGAAATTTCTCCAACAAGAATTATGTTAAAGTTTGGAGACACATCGAAATTAATACAAAGGGGAAAATGCCACTTGTGAGCACAAAGGAGATTGAATCAAATGAAACTATAGTGGCAATTGATGGTGGTAGAGTTTTTGATCTTGTTAGAGAAGGTAATTTATGTTTCAATTGTTCAAACATATTTATTATACTTAAAAAATGTGTATTTACATGTACTAGATATATAAATTTTATATATAGTATAATTGTATGCATGTGTGTTGATCTAACAAGAACTACTTGTTGGAACATAACGAATTATTTGTAGGAGATGTCTTTGTTGTGGTTGCACCTGTAGACAACAATGAAAATGTTAAATTATTTGATGTGATGCACACAAGGAAACATGAAATTATTAGAAGATTTTGATGATAAGGATTGTTTGATATGAAAGAGGATCCATTGTGTTAAAAGACTATTTTTTTTTCAAGAAACACATCAAACCGATAATCATGTTCACTTTCAAGACTGTCAATCAGATGTCATAAGTTGTCAATATAGTCATTTGGTATGTGCAGTGAGCATAAAGTTAATAGAGATTCAATAAAGAAAAATATCAAAAGTTAGAAAATGGAAAATGTCAAAAGTTGATCATGAACGAGTAATTGAAGATGGCATACCATTACGATTTTTTTAAACAAGTGATCCAAATTCTAGAATTTTTTTTTATTTTGCATCAATTATATATATATATATATATATATATAAGATTCTAGAATCATCTTCTTTGGTTTATTTTTGTGGTCCATTCAAAGAAGGCTATTTTTGATTAATTGTAAATTGTACTTCAAGCTTTATTTACATTTTTGCACATAAAACTGTATTTCAATTGTTGAATTTAATTATTAAATATTAGGATCGTCATAGGTCAAACCCATGACCATGTAAGTAATGGTTTGAAGCCATTTACTTATAATGGTGGCCAATACTTAACTAATTATGTAATGGTTGAGTCATTTACTCCTAGATCAAATTCACACTAATGTTTATAATCATGACCAATACTTAAATAATTCTCACTTGATTTTAGACACCAAAACATGCTTTTTGATTTAAAATAATCATTAACTTCTTACCCCATAAAGCACTTTATTAAAGATATAATTATTAATAACATTAAACCTGCTTAATAATTCTTATTAGATTTTAAACACCAAAACATATTTTGATATGGAAGATATGTCATGTATCATATATATTCACATGTAAAATTATAATAACACTAATTCTCATTTGATTTTAAACACTAAAACATACTTTAAGATTTGAAATCATACTTGTTGGAAATTTACTCATAAATCAAAAATGTAATCATAAATATTAAATAAATTAATATATTTAATTTTAAATATTATGAATAATTATTAAACTTTTCATTACAACATATTTTTAATTTTATAAATATTTTATTAGACCATCTTCATTAGAACATATTTTAAATAAGATGAATTTTCATTATATTACCAACCAATAAAAGGCATGATTGAAAATGAAGTTCAACTATGTAAATAAAAAATAAAATGATTTTTTTATTACAGTACCCACCAATAAAAGACATTCTTAACAATCAAATAAATTGAACTATGTTAAATAAAAAATAAAATGACTTTTTCATTAAACAATGAGGTAAGTATAAAAAAATAAAATGAGTTTTCATTAAACAATGCCTTTCCATTAAACAATACTTTTCATTTTAACCAACTTAAGCTTTCATGTATTTGATACAGATAAAAGTATTGCACTTATATGGTATCTTGTCTCCATTGTGATTATAACTGGTAGTACAAGGGTATTCACTTAATATTAAGTTTATATAATTCATCATAAAGGGTATTGAGTTAATATTAAGTTTATATAATTCATCATATAGCTCTAATCCTTATAAGATTTTGTTAAGTGTGTTATAATCTTGATGAGAGAAGAGTTATTGGAATATGATAAGATAAGCTTGGTCTATTAACAAGAAGCAAGCAATACTCTAGCTTGTGATTATTGGAATACTATGATCATACTTATT
>SNQJ01S0025800.1:40516-78185 GCA_010110895.2 Picea sitchensis
TTGTTCCATCACCCAAACCGAGAATTATAAGGAAACCCTGTGGCTTTCTATTGTGCTTATATCAAAATGGTATTTTCCTGTGGTGGATATGCCTCTAAGGACCTCTAGTTCTCTGTGATATTGATGAATGAGCACACTCTTGATTGTCTCTCTGTATTTGTTTTGACAGAGCCTGATTTAAATCTCCAACTATTCTTTCTCATGTGAGACATCTTCTTGGTTGTCAAAGATTGGTTATCAAGTGGAGTGGTTATGGAAGTTTTCATCGAGGTCATGTTTCGTCTTTCTATGATTAAGTTGGTTGAAAGGTTGTGATTGGGAATGAGTAATAATATGCAGTCGAGGGTTGCCTCTTTTTTGTTATACTTTCAATCAATGTGTTATTACAACATGGTCTTAATTGCAAATTGGAGACTCCTATGTGTTTCACTAGGCCTGATCAGGGTTATAGATAATTATAGAAATGGTGACTATGTGTATTTTGTTATGTTCACTGTGCATATATTATTGAATCATCATGCATATTGGAAATGGTTACTTCGACAATGATGAGTTTCGAAGTTCTATGTTGACTTTGGTTCTGTTGGAAAAACTTATTGGTTGATATGATGAAGAATGTGTGTAATCGGGCATGTTTTGGAAGTTTGTTCGTATTTGGAAAAGGACATGGGCATATGTTTTAGTTGGCCAATTGTAAAGTGGTAGACAGTGTATGATATTTTTACAATAATGCATTGTGGGATAGAGGTGGAGCAATGTTGTTGTGTGTTTAATTTTAATTCTTAAAAGGAAAGGAAATAGATTAAAGACCAAGCATTTTCCTAACATGACTATTGAATGGTTCTGATTATGAGTATGATTGCACAGACTATTTTAATATTGAAGTTTTGAGAAATTTTAAAGTTGGAACAACAAATAGTTTGATACACAGTGAGTGTTGATATGGTGTTGGTATTTTTTGTATTGAGTTTAGTACAGAGTTAATTTTTTACTTGATTTGTTTTATGAACAGTATTCATTATTTCCCTGCCATTCTCTCACTTTTCTGCACATTACAAACCCCCTCACATTCCCAGATTCACTATTCACACCCTATTCTTAAAATTAAATTATAATTAAATAAAAACTTTGTATTATAGCAGTTGAAGGATGGCATAGAGATGAGTTACAGTTGATATGTTTTGTTATTACAACACAGTTGATTGTTTGATGATTTTTTGAGCAGTAACCATGATCTACCTCCCTTTCATTTTACCACTTTTTTCTCAATACAATCCCTCATATATACCATAACCTTTATTCACGCCCTGCTCATTGACAAGTATTAAACGAATTCTATGGATTGGATTGCATGAGTCTGATGTGTTGTTGAGCCAAACTTTGTTTCATATTTAAAGAGATGTCATGTATGGTTTGTTGAAGAAACTAGTTGTTAATAAATGTTGCATACAAGAATGAGCTTCTTCAGCAGAGGTAGCCATGGTCGGAATAACAAAGGAAGAGGAAATTGGAACATGGGCCCTAGAAGGCCAAGGTTTTCTATACATTTTTATGCAGAACCACAAACGCTGAACCAGTTATTCCAAGCTGGATTCTTCAACTGGATTGGACAAGGAGTGGTCCAACCTAGGTTAGAAAGGCCTCCTTTGCAACCCCCGCATGTTCCTAGTATCCCAATTCCCCCTCAAGTCTCATTACAACTTGAAGTCCCTGAAAATGGCGGATGGCAAGAGATTTTCCACTCGACAGTCTCCCAACATTGTGGTTGGCCCAATTTGTCTCTACTTGCTCCTCCTCTACCGGTTAACCCAATTTTCCAAGCTTCCCCTACACACTCACCAATAAAATCTTCCCACGCAAGCAATAGATTAAAAATTGAAACCCACCATGCACCTAATAAAGGAAAAGTTGTTGGTGCCCCCTCCTCTCCCTTAAATGACTCTGCAAAACCCGTTTCATCCCGCATGCATTTGAGAGATGATTGCTCTCATGTTATCAGTGAGATCATGCCTAAAGTCTCCACACAGTCTAAGGCAAATTCAGGGAAATCAAGGGGAGACAGTAGTAACAAAGGGAGGATTTCCTCCCAAAGTGGAAAATATGGTTTTTGAGTGTTTTTATTTATTGATTGTTGAGAATAGTTGACTGCTGAATTTTTTGGACAACACACTATTTTTGGATATGTTGGATATTATATTTTTTGGATATGGTGTCAAATATCATTGATATTAATTTTCAAAATTATTAGAGTGATGATGGGAGCCACAAGGAGGGATGTGTTTGATTGATTAACTAGTTGTGTTTATGTTTGTTAAGAGACTAAAGGGAGTCACAAGGGGTCCCACCTACTAGTTATTATTTATTAAGACCCTTATTACTATTTTATAAATTTTCCCCCTAAACTAAAATTTAGTTGGGTTTTAGTTAACTTAACTAAAAGAGGTAGTTTAACTACTTCAACTAGTTTTGATTGCTTAAAGGGAAAAAGAGAAGGAGGAACAAGAGGAGAAAAGAAGGAGAAAGCATACTAAGGTATGCTCTTGATTTTTATTGAGATAGTTTAGTTTTCATTCATTCTTTAATTCAGTGAAAGCCTAATTCTCTTTTATGATGGGAGGGTCCTATTCTAGACAACAAGATTCAAGGTTGAATTACATCATTCAGACACTTTTTTTTCATAGGTGTTGATCTATCTTTCATAGTCTGTGTAGACTTGTCTATTTGTGAATTAAATTTCATGACTAATAAAGGATATTGTGTAGAGTCAAGTGGGAAACAATATGTGGCAATCTGATCCAGCTTTTAAAGTTCAGTTTTTTACTTTCTGTCAGAATTTCTTTTGTATAGTTTTCATTGGGGACATCTAAGTTTGACTTTGGTCCAATCTTCCTCGGGGAATTTTGTAAACAGAACAATTTTTTTGATAAATTGGAATGAAATAAGAGATTTCTTTATGTCTCATCTGTGTTGATTATTGACTTGGTATTTTTGCTTCCGTATCTACATTTACTTTGGTATCTATTATATTCAGAAAATTATATAAATATTGAATTTTTCAACAATCTTTTATTTATAAGAAAATAAGCCTAATCCCTTGTAACCAATACTTGTGGATTAGGAAACAAATTTTGAGGCTATAAACATAGGGTGATATTCCCATTTATTTTGATCTAGCCAAGAAAGATCTGAAAATGCTTGAGTAAGATTATTTCATATTTTTTCCTCAACATTTATTTGGTGACTGTTGGAAGCAGGCCAAAGTGGAAGAAAGGTTATTTCGGGAAAGAAGGCATGCACGAGAAAAGCGACGGTTGGAAGGAAGAGCGGCACATGCGCATCCATGGAATACCTAACGACGTTAGGGTTAGGGTTTTTGTAATAAATTGTAATGGCTAGCGAGCCAGAAACGTATAAATATAAATACCTAGGTCTCATAGAAGGGGATGGCTAGAGTAAATATGTTGAGTAGAATTAAGAAGAGAAAATTAGAATGAAGGGATGATGAGTAGAGCTAGCGGGGAAGGAAAGACCAGAGAAGTTATGTTTTGATAGCTGGTTGTAATATTTTGTTATACGGCCTAATTATGTAAGTTGTTGAGCTGGAGCGGAGTAAGGAGGGTAGATGTTGAGGGTTAGATTGCAAGCTGAGGAGCCTGGTGCGATCTAATCCACCTCATAATAGATATAAACCCGATTAAGAAGAGTTGTAAAGCACACAGCATTGTAGTTTTGAGAACTATTATAATAAAAGAGCCAAGAAGCCAGATCTTTGTGGACGTAGCCCAAGAGGGGGTGAACCACGGTAAAACCTGTGTTATTTGATTGAATGCATGTGTTTCTTTATTGTTTCAATAGTTGTTGATGTATTAAACGAATGAGTTGACTATATTTCATGCATAATTGTAAATGGAAGTTTAGTGTATTAATAAGTGCACCTAGAACTCTCAGCATATATTTCACAGATCTCCACTCAATCCTGGGCTGCAAACGCATGAGTATTGCAGCCACCCATTAAGACTATCTTGGGTGAGACTGTGCAGTGCATCTTGTGCATCGCATTGCCTTCTGGTTTACCATGAGGGCCAATAGTTTTAGAGGCTTTGTTGGAAACCGAACAGACATGAACCCTGGGTCAATCAAGATAATATATAAACTCAGACAAATGAATAATAACCAATAAATGGTTTTGTTTCCATTAGGCTGAACAGTAGAGGATTGAGTAGAAGGGATCTATTGAAGATATGTTAAAAGATACATAAGATCTACGAGGGGCGGGTCGAGAGAATACTAAAGCGAATGAGAAGAAGGAGAAAAGAATGAACCGCTAGAAAGGGATGTTGAGACCGTGGAATCCCACAAAAGTAGAGATCGAAATCTGGCTAAAGACAAAGAAGCTGGAGTTTGAATAGAAGGATAACAAAAACCCTAGATTAACACCACGCAAATATCTTGAGAAATATGTGTTTATTGATTTGCATGAATTATTTTTCTGTGATTTTCCACACTTATTGCAAGAGTGGATATTAAGGCTAAAGAATAACCACGCAACAAACTGGATGCGAAAATTAGAGTGGACCCCAGTTTAGATAGCATAGTTTCAACAGGTGAACAACAAATTCACCAACACAATAGATTTTTGGCTCAACGGTATTGTAGCAGGATTTATAACAGAGTTTGTAGTAGATACAGCGAAATTGTATAGCACTACGGAGAAAGAATTTATACGTGGACCTCGAGGAAGGTATATTAGATCATTGTATACTTCTATTAAGATCTTGTTGTATAACAAAGGTGTCATGACAATGGAGTCAGACAACTAAACTTCCATCCGTGCATAGGGGAAGGGGGGAAGCACTGACAAAAAGAGGAGAAATGGAAGGAGAATTGGATAAAGGAAAGAAGGAGGAAGCCTTGGACCCAATCATGATGGACGATGACTAGATCAAGTGGATCATGTCGACAACTGGAAAGACATGTAGCGGAGAACCTTACCAATACAAGGCGAATACCAAGAAGAGATTCATAGTGGCGAGGGAAGGCTTGGCGAGTGATGAAGAAGAGGTAGAGGATCTTCGGGTTGTGGAGAAGATTGAGGAAATCCTACGTGCAACATACAAGATAAAGACAAGAGTTTCGAGAGCGGGAAGAGAAGGCATCAATCCTATCCATATTAATGTCAGTGTGGAACCCATAAGCTCATGTGCGACTAATACACCAAAGAGAACACCATCATTTAGACACCCACATTTTGGGGGAAGAAAGACATCAGGAAGTACATCTACATGAGGAACAACAATTGGAGGAGCCAGTTCAAGAAGCACTAGTCAAGTGTATGCACCGCGTGGAGGTAGTAGTTCAACATTCAGGATGGTAGGACACGATCCCATCATTAGGTTACTAGAATTCAGAGGAGAAGCATCGGAGGACCTGGAAAAAAATTTGTTTATCTATGAAAAGATCTGGGAAGTGAAACAGATCACAGAAGATATTAAACTGGCACAGCTAGAGATTACACTAAGGGATCACGCACTGGATTGGTATATGAGTTTACCTACAAATAATCCACCAAGGACAACCAAAACTATTGCGGACATCAAGAAATTGTTGATAAATGAGTTCCAAAATCCAAGTTCAAAATATCGGTACATGAACAAGATGATAGAAATCAGACAGAAACCAAGAGAATGTGTATGGGAGATTGATCATATATTCAAGCGACTAAAAGGTAAGTTGAAATATCTCATGACCGATATGAAGCACGGGCATTTGTTCGTCAATTCACTACTACCACACTTAAAATACCCATTGCGACAACAGAAGTTTCATACATAGGAAGAGGCTCTATAGGCAGCCCCGCAACTGGAAGAAACCCAATATCAATAGATGAATCCAGCCATTGAATAACTGGAGGAGGATTTGAAAAAATTAACATTCCAATTGAACCAGAACAAAAGCAGGGACAAACGAGAATCCTTTCGGTGTACCACATGCAGGACAAAAGGACACCACAAGAACGAATGCCCAACATTTGCGTAGTATATGGAAGTAAGAATGCCAAATCCATTACCAACAGGAGGACTATGGTGAAAAATCTGTAAGAAAACGGGCCACGACATGTATCACTACCCAATGATGCATAAATACTAAACAATCCCAAAGAGTTCATATTGCAACTTTTGCAAGTTAGTGGGCCACGACGACAAATATTGTCGAACTATGGATTTGATGTGAGAGAGGATATCAGATGCATATAGGGTGCGGTAAGAAATGATGACTAGGAAAGCTACACCATGTTGAGGAAAAGATATGAAATGATCTTAAGAATTTTCAGATTCAACTTGGCTAAAGCAAAATAGTCGGGAATGCCATCCTATGTTTATAGCCATAAAAATTAATATCCTAACTCACAAGTATTGATTAGAAGTGTTTAGGCTAGTCTTTTTATAAACAAAAGCTTGCTAGAAAATTCATTTTAATATGATTTTATGAATATAATAGTTTTTGAAATAAAAGTAGAGACAAAATTAAAGACACCAAGATGATAATCAAGACATATGAGACATAAAGCAATCCTTTATTTCATTCCAATTCACCAAAGAGTTGTTCTTTTTACAAAATTTCATGCAAAAATTTCGGACCAAAGTCAAACTTAGACATCCCTGATGGAACAGAACCTCTGACAAAAAACCAAAAACTGAACTCTAAAATATGGATCAACTTGCCACATATTGCTTCCCACTCAACTCTGCACAATATCCTTTGTCAGTCATGAAAACTAATTCACAAACAGACAAGTCTACACAGACTATCAAAGATAGATCAACACCTCTGAAAAACAAGTGTCTGAATGATGTAATTCAGCCCTAAATCTTGTTTTCTACAATAAGACCCTTAGTATGCTTCTCCTTCTATCCCCCCTTGTTCCTCCCTTTCCTTTTTCCTTTAAGAAAATTAGAATTGGTTGAAGTAGTTGAACCACCTCATTAGTTAATTAAAAGACTCAACCAACTTTTTAGTTAGGGGGGGAAGTAATAATCATAATAAGGGTTATAAATAAATAATAACTAGTAGGTGGGGCCCCTTGTGACTCCCTTTAGCTCTTAACAATCATAACATATAAGTAATTAAGCAAAACACCCCTCCTTGTGACTCCCATCATCATATTAACATTTGACAATTTATATCAGGATATTTGAAATTATTTTCAAAAAAATATATTACTCATATATCCAAAGAAAACATGTTGTCCAAAACTTCTGAAGTCAACTGTTATCAACCACAAATAAAATAAAACTCAAAAACCATATTTCCCACTCTGGGATGCAATATTTCCTTGATTGTTGTTGTCATCCTTTGATTTTTATGAATTTGTCTTTGGTTGTGTTGAGCCTTTAGGCCTAATCTCACTGATCACGTGAGAAAAAACATCCCTCAAATGCATACGGGAAGACACTGATTTATCAGAGCCATTGGAGGGTGAGGAAGGAGCAGCAATGGCTTTTCCTTTGTCAAGGGCATGGTAGGCCTCAGTTTTCAACCTTTTGCTAGCATGAGAGGACTAAACTGGTGAGTGGGCAGGTGCAGCTTGGACAATCTGGTTAATAGGCGAGGGAGCAAGTAAGGACAAATTGGGCCATCCACGATGTTGGGAGACTTCTGAGTGGACAATCTCTTGCCATCCGTAATTTTTGGGCACCTCGGGTTGCAATGAGACATGAGGGGGCACAGGAATACGAGGGGCTTGTATTGAGTGAAAAATGATAAAATGAGGGGGGAAAGAAACATGGTTACTGCTCAAATACAACAACAATCAACTGTAATGCAAACCAAAGAAAATATCATTGTGATCCAACCAAGAAAACGCGACTTCAAACTGCTTCAATACAGAATTATTCTTGACTGTAATTAAATTTTAGAACAGGGAGTGAAAAATGAATGTGGGAAGGCGATGGGGTTGTAATTAGCGAAAAGAAAAATAATGATAGGGAAAGAGAGTAGATAATATTCATAAAATTAATTAAGTAATCCATAAAACCATTCTGTAAAAGGAAATAACACCAACCAAATGACCACTGTGACCCAAAAAACAATTACTGTGTATAGTTCAAACAATGATGTGCATTAACTTGGTCATTGTTTGAAATCAAATATTTAACACAGTGTCATCAAACAAGATAGTATGCATTCCACCACAACCTGTAGGTGATCTATGTTTCATCTTACTTATCCATTTAATATTTTAAAACAATTCCCAAATGAATACACAGTCAATTATTTCCACTATGTTCAGCGCCAACTTATCAACCACTACCCATGAATTATTTCAATCATCAAATACAGACACAAAAAGCATTCTCGATCTCGTCCTCTAATTCATTTAATAATTGAATTGTAATGAGATTATACTGTCACGGATCATGTGCCTATCTCTGCTATGAAACATGATATTCATCAATACACATAACGGACAGCCAAATACAACCATCAATATTTTAAATGCAAAGATCTTGACTTGCCATTTAAACTCACAGACATCCATCACCATTCAACACATACTACACTATGGAATATACAAACATCCGACAAAAATGTAAGAGTATTTATGTGACTATACAGGTTCAATCATTATGAATCTAAACATCCACAGTGTTGGGCTATCGATCCAATACAACGAGGCAGCAACGACATGCACGATCTCATAACATATACAATGGATGGACATTCCATTATTACCATGATTGTAACACTCCATTTGGAAAACATCCATAGTGTTGGGCTATTGATCTAATACAACGAGGTATAGCGGCATGCCATCGATTCACAACATATACAGTGGATGGCCATTCCATTATTACCATGATTGTAACACTCCATTTGAATTAAAACATAGTCCGGTAATCGGCTAACTCATCACCCAACATGCTATAGGGATGCCACACATACCCACGCATCGCGCACAACATCGTTATTACATTGTAATCAATTTTAAACTAATGTTGGGTTAACAATTCAACAATTGTAATTTAAGAGACATCGACTGTGCATTCAAACCAATTCTCTCAATCAACCAATTACCATGTTGAGTTTGTCAATTTGATTGTCAAAATAACCAATACAATGACTAAATGCAAAACCAACATGATTGTCAACATAATCAACAGAAATGAGACAGAAATTGAACGCGTAAATACATGACACAACAAATCATAACAACCAACAGTGTACCCGATAGCCATAACGGTTTCCTCTATCAAAACCCAGGCTTGAGAATCCGAGGGGTTTGCTATGTGGACCAACACAAGGATACATGGATTCCCGTAAATGATTTGAAGACCTACAGAACCCAATGAATTTTTACACAAGGTGCTATGCTTTGATACCAATTGTTTCACACCTACCACACTTAGGGGGTGAATGAGTGTGAAGGGGCTCTTTTCCCAAAACTTCCCTCTTGCACAAAAACTCATCAATTAGCATTCAACATTTTGTCATTTTATAACCAAATTGCCATGAGGCACATATGACAACATATATCAGCCAATATATCATCAACAATTTCATCCCTACAATGCAAGACACAAAGAACACAAGATGTATGTACAATTTTCTTTTTATTATGGACTACAATCACTTGGGGTTTTATAGGCCAACAGCCGAATAGAGTACAACTCTACAAAGGCACCAGCTCTATATGCAGGGCTTCGACTTGCGTTGCCGGTATCAGCTGAGGATGGGGCAACAATCCTCAACCGATATCAATCCGTACCACCATATACAAAAGAGCATCAACCATGCACCAGCACATTGTCGCCAAGCGAGTTGCATCAACATGCATGGCACATCAACTGTACCATGAAACAAGTGCATCCAACCATGTACCAGAGTATACCAATCAATGTGTCAACCACTCATCAACAATGAATCATCAATGTATGTACCAACATCATCAGCCATACACCTCATGTATGTGCCAGCTCATCGGCCTACTTGTCTCAGCCATGTATTCAGCGTGTACCTCAACCAAAAGCCCTCATCAATTTCATCATCAAAATCACAGTTTGTAGATCTGAGAATATAGTGTGATCAGTCACATTTCTTCAAACCTTCATTAACTTTAGCAGTAGAAACTAGGATTTTCATCAAACTTTTCTTTAGTCTCACGTACCTAGTTTTTGGATTAGTCAACAACCCTAACTTGAAGTAATCATAACTTTGAACTGTAATGTATGAGACTTGAAACTGATACACAATGTTATTCCAATTATTGACATGCAATTTTCAGTGACTTCTGGAACCTCTGAGAGTTATAGAAAAATGACATGCCTTGCTGAATTCTGGATTGTAGAGAGCGTCCTTGTAGAGTGTGCCCCATACTGCAAAATATTTGATGAAATGATCTGAAACTGTTGCAAAAAAATACTACAGACTGTAAAAGATACAATGCAACCATTCCCACTCAAATTGGATACTCTAAGAATAAATTATGATTGTTTTACACGGAACACCTGTTTTTGACTAGTTTAGGGACTGGCCACAAACCCTAACTTCCACGGCGTGTAACTCCAAAAATACAACGACCCACAAGCTGAATTTTTAACCACAGATGCTAGTTTCTCACTTTCCGCGTAGCAATTTCAGGATCTGATCATTATAGAGAAAAAGTTATAGCGAAATGGTGAAATGACCTGTAAAGAACTTATGCATGACACCTTCAAAGGAATTTATCCTTCCTTGCATTTCGGCCTTCTTTTCTTCACTTTCCTCAAATTTCGGCTAAGATATCATTGGTAGGACTCATACACATATGGAGTATTCAATATTCTCAAAGTGTGATTCAAATGGAAGGCCTTGCCTCTTATTTATACTCTCCAGTAGCTCATAAAACATCTTCTAGGTCACTTGGCCCCACTTTCCTTATTTTAGGGTTGGGTCCTTCTAATTTCTCCGGTATTAAAATTATTATTGAAATAATATTTACCCATTTCTAGGTCCCTTGACCTATTTTCCTTATTTTTAGGGTTACCCATTTCCATAAATAATCCTTCTTGATTTTTTTTCACCTTACTTTATCATTTTCTTGGATTTTGTCACTTCTCTTGATTATTTAAATCCACCTTGAATAAATAATATTAACCCATTTCTAGGTCACTTAACCTATTTTCCTTATTTTTAGGGTTAACCATTTTCCATAAATATTCCTTCTTGATTTTTCACCTTATTTTATCATTTCTTCTTTTAGGTCCATTTGACTTCTTTGACTTTGGGGCTTCAAGCCTTCTAATGAGGGTCCTTCAACTTCTGGTATAACTCTCAAACCGGGGAGGAGTTATGTGACATTCCACATACCACCAAGAAATGGCATGACAAGCACTATCCATCTAGGATAGTTTCGCAACAATTCCCTTGATCTTCATCTGTTATTATTCCTCAACTGACATGGGTCCTCCAACCATTCTTCTAGGATATCAATCCATAAAAGCGTCTTCAGTGAGGAACTTCACCATAAGGGGACCACTTTGGAGTTCATCCATTTGTACACCTTATCCAATCGTGATAAGACAATGATAGCATGGGTCCTCAACCATTCTTCTAGGATAACTCAATCCATAAAGCGTCTTCCATTGAGGGCTTTCACCATAAGGGGACCACTTTTGGAGTTCATCCATTTGTTTACCTTTTGCATCGATTGGTTTCCACTTGGACATATAACATTCTCATCAAGGGAATCATATCAATCAATTACTTGACATCAATCAAACCAAACCATTTACATCAATGACATATGATCCAACAATCTCCCAAGTAATCAAACCATTGGCATCAATGACCAACCATTAGCATCAATGACAACATGATCAACTCTAAATGTATCCCCACTTTGGGACATCATCACCAGTCTTGAGATTTATGATGACCCGAGTAGCCCGATGGATGTTATGGCGAGTCTGAGGGTGTTGAGGCATTGTGGGGTCCATCTTGTATCGATGATCATATTCCATCATTATAGGCCATTCCACCTGAGGTTGGCTTTGGTTTTAGATTACATTAAACCCGATTTCCATGATTTTGACTAATGTGAGCTATAAGTCAAATTGAAGAGGTCATTTGGGCACATTACTTGGAAGAACCTCTCGGTATAATAGCTCATTTAGGTCGTAAGGAGAAACACTACAGGGTGGGATGGGTAGAAGTGACTTTCGGTGGCCAAGGAAGCCACAAGGAGAGATAGCAACTTTTCAAAGGTAAAAAGGTTAATTAATTAATTAAAGTGATTTAATTAGTGGTAATTATTAATAAAATGAAAGTCACTTTGGAGGGACAAGGAGCCAAAAATTATAAAGGGAATGCAAGGGCCTCTTCTCGATTTCATTCATGTAAGATCTTATTTTGATTTATGGCTTCTAGCTAGTGAGCTCAATATTTGGGGTTTTGAGGGTTTATTTATAACAAACCCTAGAGGGGCGGTCGGTGGTGAAAGATTCCCACTATCTTGTCCCAAGCTTGGTCTCAGAGATGAAATACTCTCCCACACCATTCTAGTTCAGGATCTACTGGGTTAGGGAGGATTCTACATAGGTTTCGTAATGCGGATAGAGAGGGTGCACGGAGTTGAGGGATTCCGATAAAGGTGCACCATCTTTGGAAGAAGATTAGATTGTAGGAGATTGTAAGACCATTGATTCTATCACTTGGGTTTTCATTCGCGAGCCTTGGATATCAGATCTAGTGCTTTTCGACCACGGTTTTATGGCTCAGTTATTTCTTGGCGGTGGGGCGGGTATTGAAGGAGGGTGTTTTGAGATCAGTCCTAGTCCCGTTTGGAGGGTTGCTTCAGATCTGACCACGAGACTTACCCTGTGTGTGTGTGTGTGTGTGTGTGGGTCCCAATCTATATTCACGGAAGTTTGAGAGAATTTGGGACTCCTTCAGTGAGGCCGAATTATCTAGGGTTTTGGTCACTGTTGGCGCACCATTGATGAGGAATTTTAGATCTGAGAGATTAGAGAGGGATCTTGGAGATTGGTCACCTGGGTTTTTCTTACCATCACCGTCCTATCGAAGTTGGCATATTTTTAGGGTGATTGGACACTTTTGGCAGCCGAGGACCCGAGTTATTGGGGGTTTCAACCTTCTATTGGGCGTGGCATTCTTCAACTGGAGAGTTTAGCATTGAATGCTGCTTGTATTGATCTTCATTTCTTATTGACCCTTTGGAGACATCTTTTGTTTTATTGGGAGCATTTTGTAGCATCTCTTATCTATTGTCTATCTTCTTGGCCATCATTTGAGCATTTCATATAGGCATCTTCATTGTAGCAAGTTATTCTATTTTATGAATAAAAGGGTGAGATGTTTTGGCATCTATCTTATTGCATATGGTTGAGGTATGTTCCATGAACATCTCTTTCCGTTATTTACTACATACACACATATAAACACATCTAAAGGGTAGATCAATAAAGTGTTTGGCAATACCTCACTCGAGAGAAAAGTTTTAAAGGGCACTAAGCTTGGTGGTAGTCCTTGCATAATGGCTTGGGATCATTACGGTGATATGGAGCTTAAATCTTGCAAATCTGAGGGGTCTTTCATAGGAATAAATGAATTTTTGGAAGGAAATGGAGATTGTTAAAAGGATCAAGGAGTGTGAGAGGGAATATGAAAACATCAATAATTTCAAAGGGATCATAACATTCCAATGGGTTCCTATCCTATAAAATCCTAGTTGGAACAAAGAAGAGATTGAATGTCGGGTCAACGAAATGAAGAAAAACAAAGCACTCATAGCTAGATGGAAGGAAGAACAAAAAAAACCCACACCCATTAGGAGCACACAACTTTTCTACAGTTGCAAGGTGCGTTGGGAACCCGATCATAGGTGTATGGGTAAGGGGAAGAAGCACACTATTGAGAGTAGCACCATGACAATGATGATGGGGTGTGTGTGGATGGAGCAGCAGATGTTGATTGGAAGCGTCAAGGCAGTAGCCCAGTGACTCTTACCGCAGGGCTGGTGATGAGTGACTCTAAGCAGGAGGATAGTGATGATGACTCTTACTTACGGGGGGCTAGTGATGCTTGCAGCAGGGGAGGAGGATGACCCTTGTGTGGAGGATAGGTAGTTGGATGGATGGGGCCGATAGCACTAGTGTCTGTGAGACATCTCACCATTGATGACCTTCATACCAGTGGTGGCATTAGTGAGGAGTCCTACGTGTTAGCACTTAGAGATGATGAACTACCTATGAGGTTCATGACACATTTGTCCTGCCTGGAACCTGCAGTAGCCACATCACATATGAGGGAGGTGATGGCATGTAGGAATGTGATGGATGAGCCTAGAGGTTTGCACCATGGACATGTAGATCCGCAGATCTAGGAGAATCTGAGGGGAGTATCTGAATCTGTGTGAGATCAACTAGAGGGAGATTAGTCAGGTATTAGAGACTCAAGTAGTTGAAGCTGATTCTGAAGAAAGGTTAACAGTTGATGGAGCATTTGCTGAGTTATTTCACTGATGATAGGGATACACTCTTGCATTGTCCGGGATGACCCTTGCATGTGTATGGACACAACTATATGGGATCCAGGCGTAGATGGTAGTAGTAGGTTGAGTGCACAGGAGGATATGGCTTCTCATATAGGATACAGTTTGATTCAGAGAGAGCTAGCAGTTGGGATTGATGTGCAATCACATATAGGAGGAGTTAGTGGCATAGTGGAAAGGGGGGTAGTTCAATGCTTCATCTTCTACATAGAGTTTTGTTGGGGATTCCAGTGTTGGTACTAGTAGTGAGAGGCATGAGGGGGTACCTCGGCATGACCATGATCAGCCCTTACCCTTGTGAGGCAGGTGAGGCTATGATCATGGCGGTATGAGCACACAATGATGACATAGAGGCATTGAGTGATTATTGTTGGAGGGAATCCATGGCACACGATAGCCTAGATGAGGCATTTTACATAAGTGAATTTCACTTTAATAGAAATACCTATGATAGGGGTAGAACTTCCAGCGGAGTTGTTGTGACCGAGGGGACCTCTGGTGATGAGAGATGTATTAGAGGCAGAGGTGTTGGAAATGGTCCCCGATTCATAGAGTTGGAAGAACTTGAGGATTCTTAGGAGAGCACAGGGCGGCCCTCAAGGTAGAGCCAAATTAGATAGGTCTCTTGAGATTTGTGGAAATTCCTTCATATACAAGTGGGAAACTTCAGTTTATCATTCAGTCCACATTAGAATGTTTGGTGATCCAAATTAGAAACTGTAGATGATGGATGATACTTCCATTTTTCTTCCAAGAGCGGTTGGCCTCCATATAGAGGTCGATCTAGTGGTATACTTGAGGATCTATGAGGCAGGCCTTGAGTCTATAGAGGCTGACATGGGTATCATAGACATCTGATGATGGTAGTAGCTCGAGACATGTCGAGATATACGGTGGGATTGAGGTATAGTGCCTTGTAGGAGGGAGACACACTTAGGGGGAAATGTGGGGTGTCCTCCTTTGTATGACACCTAGTTATGAGAGATCACTTTCACCATTTCAGCAATTGCATGGGAGATAATATTTGGAGGTTGGTTGAGCAGCAGATGGAGGAGTTACTTTAATTATGCTTGGATGGTGGGAATTCCATTGATGACCACTTAGGAGCATGTCGATCATGGATCTTGATGGAAAGAGATTGGTCCGAATCTTAGGATGGACAAAGCATGTAGCACGCCTTCCAATTCTGAGTCAAGCTACTTGGATATACATTATCCTTTTTGACATAACATCATTGCTTGACATAGAAGGATATGAGGCCGACATAGAGGCTCACAGCGGTGATCCAATCTACGAGGAAAAGAGTTAGAGGTTAGGAAGTGATAAACTTCCAACTTTACCATAGGATCTGGGGATTCATTTGGCTAGCAGGATATCAGACTACATGATGATCCAGCTTGCACCAGAGAGTCACACACTACACCTTGGTTTGGAGTTGGAGTGGAATGCCAGTGCAATCCCTATAGGTGAGACCTTTTCTTACGCTTGATCATCATGATAGGGCATGGAGATGTTTGGACATGTACTTCTTCTATGGAGATACTTTTACAGTCTGATTTTTAGACGGCCAGTCGGTGGTCCCGCAGGTGTTTGATTGAGGATCAGAGAGAGGAGGATTAGTGACGGTCATGGTCGGAGTAGTCACAGTGTCGACATGAGGATCTTGACCAGAAGGTTAGCATAGGACCCGAGTTGAGTTAGAAGTTCATTGACGGCCAGTGGACCATGGCGGAAAGTTACTCTAACGTGATCTTTAAGCGTTGAGAGGCCTTCGGTTCGCGAACCTCCAGGAGGTCTTACATCACCTGATCGAACTCGGCATGCAGTTGATGGAGAGTAAATGATGTGGATATTGGTAGAGATTTGGAGGGTGGAATCATTCCGATATGAGGCCATGTTCCATGTGCAGGACGTTCACAGGGTTGATATCTTTGAGCACTATGCATGCTTCGCAGAGTATTACAATTAATTTCTTGATATGGGATCTAGGGGGGGGGAGTGTACTATTGTTCATCTTTAGATGGGTTATACTATGTATCCCACCGAGATGGACATGGGATCTGGTATTTTATTTGAGATGAACACGATGTTGTGCTTGAGGACAAGCAATTTTTCTAGCAAGGAGAATTTGTAATGTCCCACTTTGGGACATCATCAGTGTAGAGATTTATGATGACAGAGTAGCCAGATGAAGGTTATAGCAAGTACAGGGGTATTTGAGAGCATTGGTGAGGTCCATCTTGTATCGATGATCATATTCCATCATTATGAAACCATTCCGCCTGCGGGTTGGATTTGGTTACGTTTCATTCCGACGATTTCCATGATTTTTGAAGCTATTTTAAAGCTATAAGTCAATGGAATTCACTAAGAGGTCATTTGGGCACATTGCTTGGAAGAACCTCTCGGTGTAATAGCTCATTGGAATCGAAAGGAGCTTACTACGAGGATGGGATGGCTAGAAGTGACTTTCAGTGGCCACGAAAGCCACAAGAGGAGAGATAAGGAGCTTTTCAAGGTAAAAAAGGTTAATTAATTAATTAAAGTGATTTAATTAATTGGTAAATAAAATGAAAGTCACTTTGGAGGGACAAGGTGGCCAAAAAGTATAAAGGAATCCAAAGGACCTCTTCTCATTCATTCATGTATGATCTTATTTTGATTTCTAGCTTCTAGCTAGTGAGCCCAATATTGGGGTTTGGGGTTTTGGACATAGCGACCCTGGGGGTGATGCGATTGGTGAAAGATTCCACCAATCTTGTCCCAAGATTGGTCTAGGAGGATGTAATACTCTCCCACACCATTCTAGTTCCATATCTAGGAGGTTACACATGGAGTTTCATGTGCGGATAGAGAGAGGGTGCACCCGGGTTGAGGGATTCGGTAAAGGGGTGCACCATCTTTGGAAGAAGATGGATTGTAGGAGATTGGTACAGGGCCATTGGGGATTCTATCACTTGGGTTTTCATTGTAGGGCCTTGGACATCGCCAGCCCTAGTGCTTCGACTGCGATTTATGGCACCAGTTATTTCTTGAAGCGTGGGGCGGAGTGAGAGAAGGAGGGCATTTTGAGATCAAATCTAGTGGATTTGGAGGGTTACACTTCAGATCTGACCTTGAGACTTTACCTAGTGACTTACTGTGTCGATCTATATTTCACGGAGAGTTTGAGAGAATTTGGAGACCTCCTTCGGTAATTTGAATTATCTAGGAGTTTTAGTCACCTAATTAGGCACCATTAGGTGGGAATTTCATATCTCTGAGGAGATTGAGAGGGATCTTGGAGATTTGGTCACGGGTTGTTCTTACCATCACGATCTATCGGTTAGCATATTTTAGAATTGATTGGACACTTTTGTATGAGGGCTGATTTTTTGAGGGTTTCAACCTTCTATTGGGCGTGGCATTCTTCAACTGGAGTTTGGCATTGAGGATGCTGCTTGTATTGATCTTCATTTTCTTATTCATACTGGAGGCATCTTTAGTAAGCGGAGAATTTGCTTAGCAGCTCTTATCTATTATCTTTCTTGTACATCTATTATTGAGCATTCCAGTCGTCATCTTCATTGTAGCGAGGTTTCTCTATTTTATGAATAAAGATCTTCATTGTAGTAGGTTTCTCTATTTTATGAATGAAGAAGAATTGAGATGTTTTTGCTTGTCTATCTTATTGCATATCGTTGAGGTATGTTCCATGGTTATCTCTTTCTGTTATTTGTTGCATACACACATATAAACACATTTAAAAGGTAGATCAACAAAGTGTTTGACGAAATACCTCACTCAGAAAAAGTTTTAAAAAGACACCAAAACAGTGATGATCCTTGCATAATGGCTTGGGATCATTACAAGCACAATTAACTTCGCAGACAGGGTGAAAATTCTCGTGATAGGAGAGACTAAGAATAGAGGAGCAAGGCTTCATTCTGGTTCTGTAACCACACTTAGAACACGCAGGATATAACCCTCATGGTTTTCCCAATCAATCCAAGAATGCTTATATAGGACAGGGTCGAGGAATAAAAGTCACCTTAAGCAATCCCTTTGGAAAAAAAACCATCACAAGCCACTGCGCAACATTAGTAACATGAACAAACTCATACCCAAGTGAAGCAAAGCACAGTGACACAAGGCATTTCAAACCCAGTAAACCCCATAACAACAACGACTGGGTAAGGTGATAAGAAAGCGTAGATATGGCCAGCCAATCTGGACTGAATAAAAAAACCTTTAACCAAGACCAACAAGGATGACAGAGGGCCTTCATGGTTTCTAACACCCATAATGATCAATAAAACAGTGACTCCAACATTACTGTAATGAAACCCACACCAACCATACATTCTAGAAAAATATCACCAATTTACACAGTTTCCATACTTAAGGAAAGCACAAGCCCATACATATCAAGCCACTATCTATTTCATAACCAGAGAAAATTCATGGATGGAAAAAAGACATACCTGTAACCAAGAGCACCTTAAAAATGCGAGTTGGTCGAGTGTTTCTTCCTCTGCTTGAAAGTCAGATCCTAACCACAACAAACACAGTTGAACAATAGCCCGACTAGGGTGGTGGCCAGTGGAAAGAGTAAGGGTGATGTGCAGTAAATGCACATCGCCTCCACCCCCAGTCAATTAATTCCTTAGTACACACCAGCTAGCTTCCCATTAACTCATTCAATTAAACCATGTATAGAAACCATCACCCACTAATTTCCAATAGCATGAACCACATCACATTTATCCATTTCCAACTTATGCCATAACATAAATCAACCAATTACCATATAACTCAATCAAATCGCATAGTTATTAACTTGTTAGCTAGGATTAACTATGATCATTTCCATTTCAATGCATGTAGAGTAGTATATTAGCATAGTTTAATTCCTTCCTTTTGCATTTTGTTACATTGCTTTTATTTCTTTTCCACTGCTCTTATATATTATTACTAACATGTCTCTTGTGTAGGTGTCCCAGTAATGGATCCAAGAACAGATAGCAATGTTAATAATGGATAACATAGGCCGTTGTAACATAAAATTTGAGCCTAGAGCTACAAAAAAAACACATAACGCGCCTTATCCATCATCCAATTGTCGCAATTAGAACCAACACATAATAAGCCCTATCCATTGCCAATAGAAACAAGATCTCATCAACCATGTAAGTAGTGTCAAACAGTGGCACAAACATAAAATAAGAACCAGATATTACCTCCCAATATACAAGGGGGTCCCACCTACTAGTATTATTTATATTGTTATCTTATAATAATAGGCTTTGTCAATACTTTGCGAGAAAAAAGATCGTTGCGATTTTAATTGTCAACACACCACATTTTAACCAAGTTCCAGCCCCATACAACACTACGCAACAGTAGTACAATACTACGCAATAACCATATAATACTGTGCAACCACAGTACAGCACAGTGCAACCTCAGTACAACATCATGCAATACAATCAGGTGCCTTAGTATAAAACATCGAGAGGAGATCAAGCTGGCTATAGAGGTGGAGGACAGGCGAGAGGAGGCTTCGAAAGAGGTAGAGGACCAGTGGTATGTCATAACTGTCAACAATAGGGACATTATGCAAGGGAATGTCCACTTCCACCAGCAATTTGTATGTATTGTCGCGCATCGGATTATGATACGGAAGAATGTACAAAACTATTAGTAAATATCCAAGAAAAGAGGAACCAAAACAACCAAAATGTTCAATGGATTTCAGCCAAAGCCAGGGACGAAGGACAGAACATCAACATAGTTACGTGCGGAGGAGCTAAAAAAGGAAACGACGCATCTTGACAAGAACCAGTACCACATTAGTGGGTGAAGAAGAATGTCAAACCAATGAGACAGTTCGATGCGCAAAAAGAGAAGGACACATTTAAGCAAGCCAGACAAGAATTCTTGAAGCAAGACACTGCGTCGACTTCAACTGCACAGCAAAACAAGGAAGCACCAGAGTATGATATGCTTTCATTATTGGATCATACCAACGAAATGAAACCCATGGGACAAGTAAGTACAATCAAAGGCTTTTTGCAATCAAAATATTGCAAACTATATTTGAAAGATGTAGCACAGAGACAGAAGGAAAACTAGAACAAGAAACAGTTAATCATCTACATACAAGGAGAAGAACAAGTAGGGAGTTTAGGTTGAATGCCAACATCAAAGATTTCAATATGGGAGATATCATACTGGATCTAGGATCCAAAGTCAATGTACTACCCAAGAAGACATGGAAATTTATGGGAGAGCCCACATTAGAATATTCACATGTCCAGTTAAAACTAGTGAACCAACACAGAGTCTTGCCAATATGTAGACTGAAAGGAGTGATAGTAGACCTGGATGGAGTGCGCATTAAAGAAGACTTTGAAGTGATTGAAATAGTGGAAGACACAACACCATATCCATCATTTCTGGCTTGGATTGGGCATTTGATAACCAGGCCATAATCAACTTAAAGACAAGAAAAATGACATTTGAGTTAGGAGAATATAGGGGCATCGCGTCATTAGACCCATCAGAAGGGGAAAGGTTTGTATAACCTACTTGTCTATATTTAGAAGAAATCAACCAGTTGTATAGAACAACTATGCACAATGAGGATTACGTGAACCCAACTGCAGACATCATACTCAGTTGGAGAAGCATTACTTCATGTGCGACAGACTCAGATATAGGTTTAGAAAATTGGAAACAAAGGCTACATGAAGTTTCCACAAGAAGGTGTGCAAGAATCGACTGTGCAGTAAGATGGGTAGGCACGGAGATTAGGGAACCACCCAGTTTTCATGGAGTGAATGATCTAGAAGTATTCTTGGCATAGTACGAGGATGAAGTGATATAAAATCATAGACTCTTAGCACTCGATATAGCACTCCAGTCCACACCTGCAAGATGGTGGGGCGCACACAAGGAAACAATCAAGGATTGGTACCAATGTAAGTGATTACTACGCATAAGATTTGACACAGAACAAAAAAGCAACAAGCAGCATAAGTGTGATGGACAGGGGGCACCAGCGGAACACTTGGACAAGTGCAGAGCATTGTGGAAGATGACACCCCCAGAAGAATGGCCTCATCATTTCATCCACACTTTAGAGGGTATACCAACCAACTGGTATACAGACTAGGAGATGTGTAGAGGAACTTCGAATTGGACAGTACTACAACAGAATTTTACATTCACTTTCTCATTCGAGCATGAGAACCCCAACATAGAAACATCTCTTAAGAAGATAAGAGGGGTGATATTCATCACAGAACCAGAAATCGAACTCATAACAGAAGAATAACAATGGAACAAATAGACAATCAAAGAATTGTTTCCATGCTATCATGTGCAGGAAGAAGCACTAGATGAAAATGATCCACGCGATATTCAGATCGAAGAAGAGGAAGGTGAAAGAGAAGTGGAGGGTCCACCTCTAGAATCAAAAGTAATTGTTGTGTCGATCAAGGTGAAGAAAGTAAACATTGGGACAGTTGAGAATCACAAAATGGCCAGGATTGGAGACTACTGGGATGAACAAATAGTAGAAAGCATAACAAAGTTATTGTGCGAGTACAGCGACCTGTTTCCTACAACATTACAGAAATGAAGGGTATAGCAGGAGAGCTAGGAGAAATGAAGATACCACTCAGAGCTGAAGCAAGGTCGATCAGAAAATGACCATACATATTAAACCCGATATGTAAGAAGAAAGTCAAAGCTGAGATTGACAAGATGCTCGAAGATGGAATCATAGAACCCATGGAGGAATCAGAATGGATAAGCCCAATGGTAGTTCAGGAGAAAAAACAAGGCGGGATAAGAATATGTGTCGACTTGAGGAAGTTGAACGATGCATGCCTACATAACTCATTCCCTACACCTTTCACAAACGAAGTGTTGGAAAACGTAGGAGGACACGAAGTATGTTCATTCACTGATGGGTTCTCAGGATACCACCAGATCAATATAGAACAGGAAGATACAAGACCATGTTTTCTACAGAATGGGGATCCTACCAGTACACAGTCATGTCATTTGGACTGAAGAATGCACCAACAATATTTTCTAGAGTAGTCATCGTTGCATTCAAAGAATTTATCCACCAGTTTCTATAGGTTTACTTGGATGATTGGACAATATATAGTCTATTGAAAGACCATGTAGAGGTCTTGTGGTTGATTTTATAAAGATGCAGGTAGTGCCAGATATCATTAAACATAAAAAATGTATATTCAGAACATTGTTTGGGATACTTTTGGGCCATATAGTATGAAAACAAGGCTTACTAGTAGATCCTACAAAGATTACAGTAATTTTTAATTTCCCACCACCAAATATAGTCCACCAACTAAGAGTGACATTGGGGCACACAGGCTACTACATAAAATTTATCAAAGGGTACGCGTAGATTACCGCGCCAATGGAGAAATTGTTAAGAAAAGATACAAAGTTTCAGTGGAATGAATATTGTCAACACGGGCTGGATGCACTAAAAGAAAAGATGGTCATTGCGCCAATACTGGTATTTCCATAATGGGAGAAAACATTCCATGTACATGTAGATGCATCAGCCATAGCACTTGGAGCTATTTTGGCATAGCTAGGAGTGGGAGACTTGGATCACCCTGTATCATTTGCGAGCAGAAAACTCTCACAATCAGAGAAGAACTATGACACCACAGAAAGGGAAGGCCTAGATATGGTCAATGCACTGCAGAAATTCAGACATTAATTATTGGGAAAACATTTTAAGATGTTCACAGATCACTCATCCCTTAAATACCTAGTCAACAAGCCAGTGTTGGGGGGGAGAATCTGTCAATGGTTACTACTGTTTCAAGGGTTTGATTTTGAATTAATAGTCAAGCCAAGAAAGTTGAATGCAGGACCTAACCACTTATCCAGGGTCACAAACGGAGAAGAACCCGCAAACTTAGAGGACAACTTTCCAGGCACACAATTATTTTCCATCCAGATCACTGAAAAATACTTTGCAGATATCATCCAGTACTTGAGTACAGGTAGTGCACCACAGGAATATAACACCGCATAGAAGAGCAACCTGGTATTCTGGGCTGCAGACTATTAGCTAATCGCAGGACACTTATACAAAATGGGTGCAGATAGCATCTTGCGAATATATGTGTTAGAACATGAAAGACCAAGGGTTTTATTAGAAGCACACGAGGGAATATGTTAAGGTCCTAACCCGCACATAAGTAGATCAATGTATTCGGATGTAATAAAGGTCAATATTAATAAGACCTTTCAATAAAATAGAATAAGGTGGATGTAAGAAGACCTAATAGAAGCTTCCGCTTCTAGAAGGATCTTCCTCTAGATGCTGACCCATAGAAGCTTCCGCTTCAGAAGGATCTTCCCTTAGATGCTTCTTTTTAGTATAAAATAGGAGTCGAGGGTATGAGAAACCCTAGTTTTGGATATTATTGTAACATAGCTCTTCTCGACTGGAGGTTTCTCCCTTGAGGAGGCTTGTGAACATTTCTTTTTCTTTCTGAATCAAAGTGTTTTTGCTATTGCTATTTCGCATATCATCTCTGTGTATTGTGAACATTATGATGGATATTTTACCTGCTATTCATTTCATACTCGCTTATATTCCGTGACATTTGCTATATCCGTATTCTGCAAGGGTGACGAGCACTTTCCTTGGCTTAAATTGTGGGTATTTTTTTCGCAGAGACGATTCATCGCCTTTAAGCCACGTAGACCGTTACGCACATAAACCCGCTGCTGAGGGATTCATAATACGAAATACAAGTGGTTCTAATACGTTTGTTGGCCACCCTTGTAACCCCTCAAGTTATACCCCTCTGAGTGGTAGCGATCGTGACAAACACCTCGTAGCCTGACCGCCTAGGATTGGCCCACTATATAGATAAACCTATCGGTCACCGGACCGCTATAGTGTCACCGAGAACAAAGACTCAGGAAGATACACTCTAGTAATTGGGTAATCAGGTAGTACCGCTAACTGCACGGGTTCATCCTCCAGTTAGTGCCTCCAGATATTGGCCTAGTACTACCACTGCTTGGACCCCGCGACGTATATCGTAGAGCTGAGAAGCATCGTGGCAAACTTTGTCCAGAGAACCCTGAATACCTAACCCTTGGGGAACATAAACAAGCAATATAAACAATTACACCGGCGAGATCTATTAACCCGTGATCCAGATTTGGATTGCTAAGTAAATACTCTCCGTTCAAAATTTGGGGATTTAAAAAAAAAAAAAAAAAAAAAAAAAAAAAAAAAAAAAAAAATGTGAAAAAATAAAAATAAATAAATAAAAATAATAATAACTGGAAAATTTTCACCATTATTTGAGACTCATTCCATTAGACTCATCTCTCGCTTCATCACTTCTATCCATATCATTTTTCCAGTACCACCGCACTTCTTTTCAACACCCATTTTTCACCAATATTTGAGACCTATTCCATTAGATTCATCTCTTCTCCCTATCACTTTTATCCATATCATTTTTCTGCAAAAATTGTCGAATTCGCCAGCTCCCTTTCACCACCCGGCCCTCATGGCCCATACCCAGAATCAAGAACTAGAGTCTCATTCAACACCCTCAACATGGTTTGATTTGAGACCCAACAAGAAGTACAACATTTCGCTACCATATTGCCTCCCGTGATGCCTCCATGAATGCATCCGGCCCGAGAAAGTCATGCAGTCCGGGCCATGCATGGAAGTCAAAATGAACTTGAATCTATCGTTGTGTAGCACTGCACCAAACTCAAAATCCTCTCGATGATGATGCACCTAAAAAAGACCGAAGAAGAAACTTCTTCCCATTCCTTTTCAACCACATCACTTTCAAGGACATACTTCTCCGCTGGTGGATGTAACTAAATTTGATGGCTCAAACCCCAATCGGTTGAATACACAAATGGAACATTATTTCTCTCTTACAACATATCAGATGACTTTACAACCTGAAGATGGTGTTCTCCATCTCGACCAAGAACACTGGCAATGGTGGAAATTGAGAAACCTTCCATTGGACGATATAATGCTTGGACCCAATTTGTTGCCGAAGCTTTATGAATGCTTTGACACCCATTACCAACCATTTGGGCCGCTTGACAAAATTGAAGCAATCAGCAACAAATTGGGTCCAAAAAAAATATATCCTTGACGGGAAGCTTTTCGAACAGAGGGCATGACTGATTCTTCTTCAAGAAATGCTTTATCGCTGGCCTCAAGGAGAAGGTTAGGGGCCCATGTCCTCAAGGATCGACCTACGACTTGGGTGAGGCTACCAAAAAAGATAAAGAAGACAACAAATTGTTTCCTCAAACCCGTAAGCCTTCCTTATCCGCCTAAAACCAAGAAACCCCACTACCCTCCCACTCCCAAAATCCAAAAATTGACCCGGGTCAAATGGTTGAACGACAACCCAAAGGCCTCTATTATAACTATGACAAATATTTCCTGTGCCACAAATGTAAGGAACAAATCTCTTTATGGCCATCTCTCGAGGATATTCAAGAAGATGATGACACTTCCCATGTTCCCTAGTCACCAGAAACTTCTCAAATAAACCCTCCTTCTGACCCTCCTTCTGACCCTCCTGAAGTGGAACCCATCATTTCCTCAATGCTCTCACCTGCTTCTCCGCCCCCCAAACTCTCGCTCAAGCTAGTCGGTTATATCAAGCATCGAAGGTCATCATCTTGGTTGATAGTGGCAGCACCTAATAACTTTATCTATCGGCCAGACGCCTAAGAAACCCAGAATCGCTATATCCATGTCACACACTTCCAAATCATGATTTACAATGGGGGCTCTATGAAATGGAGGGCGCTGTGAAAATGTACGTCTCCAAATAGGTGACTTCCATCTCAAATCCCATATGTTTCTATTGACATGGGAGGGTTTACATTGTGTTGGGTGCCGACGTGGCCTTAACCTTGGGTCCCATTCTAATGGACTTCCGTATCCTAACCATGCACTTGACCAAGGCTTACCACACACACATAAATTTCAAGGCATCACTGTGGGTTCTCCTCAAATCATCGGGCTCATCGCATGGAGAATTGCTCAAAAAATTTCATTTGGGTGTCATAGCCCAACCCATGCCATTCAAGCCATAGAGATCCCACCCGCGCCCCACCTAATCTCCAAGCCTTGACTAAACATCAAACAAATTTTCTCCACTCCCAAGGACTCCTCCTTCCCGCTAAGGCCCATGATCATTCCATTTCCTTGTCCCAGAAACCTTCCCCAACACATACGCCCATATCGCCACCCCTTTCCCCAAAAGAATGAAATTGGAAAAATGGTCCAAGAACTCCACCGTCGGGTCATCCGTCCTAGTACTAGTCCTTACTCCTCTCCGATCGCCATGGTACTAAAGAAAGAAGGTTCTTGGCTTAATGTGTCCCCACTTCCGTCGTTTCAATAAACTCACCATCAAAGACAAATTTCCATCCCGGTCATTGATGACCTCCCGGATGAACTAAGTGGTGCCCAATTCTTCACCAAACTGATCTTCGCTCAGGCTATCACCGACTGCATGAAAGAGTCCACATTCCTAAGACAGCCTTTCAAACTCAAGGAGGGCCACTACAGTTTTTGGTCATGCCCTTGGGTTGTGTAACGCCCACTCCACCTTCGCATTCATCATGAACCATGTCTTCCCAAATTTCTTCGCTATTTTGTCCTAGTTTTCTGATGATATCCTCATATAGCAAGACATGGAAAGACCATATGACCTATGTGGGATCGTTCACCACCACAAAGACTTTCTCAAACAAATTCCAGATGTCTTTGCATCCTGTTGAATACTTGGGTCATCTTGTCGGAAAGGATGGCGCCGTGGTGGACCCGGAAAATATTACGCTATGCAAGATTGGCCGCACCCTAAGACTCTCAAAGATTAAGTGGATTTTTGGGCCTCATGTATTACCGCAAGTTCGCTAAGAACTATGGAAAGATTGGCAGACCTCTCAATGCTCTTAAAAAGAACTCTTTCAATTGGACCCCGGCAGCTTCTCAATCCTTTCAAACTTTGAAGATGGCTATGTGCACCACCGTTCCGGGATTTCCCTGACTTCACAAAGACATTTGTGTTGGAATGCGATGCATCGTGGAAAGGCATTGGTGTGTTGTCCTTATGCCGGTCGACCTTTGGCTCTTTACTTAGCAAACAACCGCCCCAAATAATCTGGGCAACCTATTTATGAAAAGAAATGTTGGCAATTCTACATGCATTGAATTATGGCCCTTATCTTTGGGGGCAACGATTCCAAATTAAGACGTAATTCATCAAAGCCCCAAATACTTTCTAGAACAACGCATTTCCTCCCGTGAGCAAATAAAAAATGGGTCACTAATCTCTTTGGCTATGATTATGAGATCATTTACAAGAAGGGCAAAGACAATGTAGTGGCGATGCACTGTCCCGAAAATATCGAAGACGGCGATCCCTTCTTTCTCTTCCTTCATTGTACCTGATTACCGCGGAAGTCGCGGCACCAGGAATTGTTGCAAGACCCCAAAATTTCTCGCGATCTAATTCAGCAACCGCAGTAATACGGTTGCTAAAGCCCCCGCACTCTTGGCTTCGTGATGAGCTTCGATGAATAAAGGTCGCTTGTATTTAAGTAAACAATCCAAGCTCAAATCCACTGCATTCTCCTCGAAGCTTCATTCTACACCCATAGCGGGGCACTCGTGGTTCACCAAAACATATGATGAAGCAAACGCCCTTTTTGGGATGGTACGAAACAAGACATCCGTAAGTTTGTGGTCGAACGTTAGTATGCCAACGCAACAAGGAGAAATAGTCAAATCTCCGTGCACACTCCAACTGCCTCCCACCTTCTATTTGGAAGGATATGTCTATGGATTTTATTACGTGCTTACCCAACCGTGGAATAAATCGCTGATAATGGTGGTGGTGGATCGACTTTCCAAGTATGCCTATTTTGTGCTCTTCACCACCCATTTATCGCATCCACGGTGGCCCAAATTATCATGGATCGCCCGTTTTCAGCGGCGCGCCAAACTCTATTGTTTCAGATCACAATCTAACTTTCACAAGCAATTTTAGGAAAGAACTGTTAGTTGGCTAAGGCACACAATTGCTTCTCATCTCATCTTATCATCCCTATACAGATGGTCAAATGGAAGTCACAACAAGTGTTTGAACCTATCCGAGGTGCTTTGTATCGGAAAAAACAACACCAAGCAGCTCAATGGGTACCCCTTGTCGAATGGTGGTACAACACTGCCATACCATACAGCCCACCGCGATGACTCCCTTTTAGCGCAATGGACAGTACACCGGCCGCCTTCTCATAATTTACCAAAATTCCTCGGTTGTCCAGGCGGTCTACCAAACACTTATAGTCCGGGGATATATCCTTCAGACTTTAAAGAGAAATTGGTCATGGCCTAGAACAGAATCAAGAAGCAAGCGCATCAAGGTTTCTCTGAACGCCAATTTGTAGAAGGGAATCAAGTCTGGTTACAACCATATAAGCAAACTTCTCTCAAGGCCGAGCGCCGTGGCTAGCCCCAAATTTAAGGTTCTTACACAGCTTCTCTAAAGCGGTGGGACAAGTCGTGATATCGTTAGCTCTTCCACAATAATAAGACCTGCTTTTCATGTTTCGCGAAGAAGGTGATTGGAACCAGTGCATAACTTCAAACCAACCTTCCAGAAGTTAATGAAGAAGGGATCCATTTGGCTACAACCGTAAGCTTTGACCGTGAGGAGCTGCCGCCAAGGCCGAACCATCACAAAGTGCTCGGCCCGTTGGAAAGATATGACTCTAGCAAATGTCACTTGGGAACTAGCTATCATTCTACAGTAGTTTCCACATTCAAGCCTTGAGGACAAGGTTGAATTTAAGGGGGCGGACATGTTAAGGTCCTAACCTTCACATAGGTAGATCAATGTATAGGTAGATCAATGTATTCGATGTAATAAAGGTCAATATTACTAATACCTTTCAATAAAATAGAATAAGGCGGATGTAAGAAGACCTAATAGAAGCTTCCGCTTCTAGAAGGATCTTCCTCTAGATGCTTCTTTTTAGTATAAATAGGAGTCGAGGGTATGAGAACCCTAGTTTTGGATATTATTGTAACAGAGCGCTGCTCGATTGGAGGTTGCCCCCTTGAAGAGGCATGTGAACATTTCTATCTGATTCAAAGTGTTATTTCTGTTGCTATTTCGTATATCATTTCTGTGTATTGTGAATATTATGCTGGATATTTTACTGTTATTCTGTCATTTCTAGCATTTCGTTTATGTTCTGCATATTTTATATATCTGGTATCTTGCAGAATAGCAGGAGGACACTATGCAGGAAAAGCTACCATGCAAGAGGTATTACGCGTAGGACTATGGTGGCTGGCCATTCACAAAGATTCAAAAGAATATTGCCAGAGATGTGATGTCTATCAGAAGGTTGGCAAACCCAATAGAAGGGATGAGATTCCATTACAATCACAGGTAAATTTGTAGGTATTCGACAAATTGGCAATCGACTTCATGGAACCTATCAACCCACCAGCCAAAACAATAGGAGAAAGGTATATTATCACCGCGACAGAATACCTGACAAGATGGGCAGAAGCAGCACCAGTGAAGGATTGCAGCATAGAAACAACAACACACTTTCTATTTGAACAAGTAATCACTCAGTTTGATTGCCCAAGAATTTTGATGAGTGACCAAAGCATGCACTTCATTAACAACACTATCAAGGCTATGACTAGAGAGTTTGAAGTCCATCATAAAAAGAGAACACCATATCACCCATAGGCAAATGGCACAGTAGAAGAATTTAACAAGATCCTTGAGAATGCACTGACAAAGATCTGTAATGTCAACAAAGACGATTGGGACCTCAAAATACCAGCAGTATTGTGGCCATACAGGACCACATGCAATAATTTGACAGGGCACATGCCATTTAAACTAGGCTACCCAGTCTGTGCGTAGCAGCAATTACACACATGACAAAGTGAGGTGCAGTATAGGAGAGACTAAATCAGTTGATGATCATGGAGGAAGATAGGATCCTAGAAGGGTTCCACCAACAACTTCAAAAAGCATGGGATAAAGCGTGGCACGACAGACACATCAAGAAGAAAACTTTCAAGGAAGGAGACTTAATATTGATGTATGACACCAAATAAATTTAACATCTAGGAAAACTTAGAATGCACTGGTTAGGACCGTACGAAATAGAAACTATCAAAGATGGGGGAGTTGTATAGTTGAAGGACTTACGAGACACATAACTCAGAGGAATGATCAATGGGAGTCGATTGAAGTTGTACAAAAGCAGTCGACCACCCACAACATGAAAGTCACCGTGCAGTTAAAAAAAAAAACAAAGGTACCAACAGAGGTACATTGCACCGAAATGAGAAAGCGCACACACACTTAGGAATACAAACCCGGAAAGGATGAGGCCAATAGTAAGTTCAAATCGGAAACAAGCAGGAAAGTTAAACATGACAAAGGAAGTACTAAATGACGAGGACAAGTGGACTTGAATGTCGGAAATGACCGACAGGATGTCACATTAATCATGCCAACTAGAGACGGCAAGGGAGCGTAATGGAAAGTACGAAGGAATCGGAAGTTAATTGAACCCATAATAAAGGTAGTTTCTTCGACAAGCTTCATACAATGCCCACACAAAACAGGGACGAGGGAGAAAAAATCCTATTGCGAATTAGAAGATACAGAGAGCGATAAAGAATACGAAGCATAGAGCAAAGTTCACAGAGGTTGCAGAAGCCACTAAGCTCGAAGGACGATCGACTGTCACCACCATGGCACCACCAAAACATGATGAACTGATCTAGACCACCAGAAAATCCAAATTTAGAACCAGGGCACAAGTACAATCACAGGAAAGCGAACAACAGTTGCCAAAGGTCGTCAATGTCGATGAAATCCCATTGCCAGATACAACACTGATAAACCCCACACCCATGGTAGAATAAACCCAATAGAAAACACCTGAGGGCATGAACATGGATATTCCAGAAGAGGGACAAGGTCGACAGAACAAGGGAACAGACAGCCAAGTGCAACCAAAAAACCCCGAGGAAGCCTCGAGGGTCAATGGGATAGCTCTGAATCAGGAAGTAGCGGTCGAGCTAGATGAATCATAGACAATTGTGTCGGAACACCCATAGGAGGGAATATTGGAATACATCACAAGCCAACTAGAACAGTATGTTGAAGAACAACCAATGGAGGATGGAACCTCGAGTCAGCCACCACTGAAAAAGGACAAGCAACAGGTACCTAGGTCACCATGCAAGCAACCCGTCGCAGTGATTGTTTTCCCACGTATACCATAAGGGGTACGGGTGAAATTAGACCCACTAAGTTATGTCAAGAAGCTCAAATACTTGGACCATGATGTAATGGACACAGACAAGTTCCCAGAGTTCGCAAATAAATTCTACCTATAGACAGTGGGCCTAGATCCATTTGGGGATTTGGTTCATCAACCACTCCAGTGGGCAGCAGGGTTGGAAAAAATAAACATTTTAGGTCTATTGGAGCTACCACACTTTGGAAGAGGACAATATGCCAGCAGTTGCGTCAAACAGTTGATGGAAGTAACACATGGCAGATACATATAGTTGGACAAGCGCGTCTCAATAGACGTAGAGATCATCATGCACATTACAGTGCTACCATCATGGGGCATGAATTCCACACAATTTCTCAATGAAAAAACAAAGCATAAAGCACTCGCGAAGGAGATGAAAAATAAATATGACACTAAAAGGGGGACGCGTGGAATCATCATCAAACGGATCACCGACGCCGCAAAAAAAAATGGGCACAAAAATCATGGCCTGCAAGCTACTAAGAAAATGCCACAAGGAGGAAGTCCCAAATGGGGTTGTCACAGTTGCAGCACAGTGTGTCGAGGGCACCACGGTCAGTTGAGCCCCTTATCTTTTGAATCTATTTCTGGATGACTGCAAGGATGCGCAAGATCTGGGAACAAAATTTCATTATTCATGGCTACTCATGTTGATAGCCATCATGGGATGGAAGGAACCGAATTACACATTTTTCTCCACTAGACCCAAGCCTAATCATGGAGCAAGATATTTATCACTTGATGTCGCGTCAGATGCAAAACATAGGAAGACAAACGCAGTTGTATTTGAAGGATACCTTCGTGACCTACAGGAGATCATCGCCAATTTATGGAGAATAATACCGCAGGCGATTGCATACTATTGAGACATGGCTAAATTCAAGGCCACCCGACATGCGATGTGGATCCAGGCACGGAAGGAACGCAACAAGAAGTGGCTATAATTGTGTTATTTCATCACGGAGGGCAACATATAAATGGCTATCAAGGATTGGGAAGACGATTGGAGGATTCCAGTCCTTACTCAAGACATACCTGCAAGGACAGAGGAATAGGAAGAAAGGAAAGAGCATACAAATGTCGAGGAGTCAAGGAAGGAAGAAACGCATCCCCGGGAAGTCCCAATGCCCAAGAAAATAAGGACGGGCCAGGCCAAGCCAAAGCAAACGAAAGGGGTTACATCTAAGATAGGAACCCAGAAGGGGAAGAAGAATAATAATACATAGTTTCCCCAAGTACAGTATAAACAAGCCAAGGCAGTGCAGGGGAGGACACCAAGTCCCAACCCACAAGAACCAAGCCTGACTAAGCAACCAACTACTCAGATGAGGGGTGTGCACAAGAAGATGAAGGTGCATAAAACAGCTCCACAGTACACGATTACTGAGGATAATGCAGACATGATAGCCAAAATGGTGCAGGATCATACATCCAAGGATTTTGAAAATGTTGTGCACCACAGGGACATAATTCAATAGGAGATGGTAGATATACGACAGATCCTCAAACAGATCGGGGAATCACAGGCAGTGGGCAACAACATAGGAACAAGGCCATCAACATCACAGAAAGGAGAAGAACCTGAAGACAGTAAGCGGGATACATTCCACACAATACCGCAGCCTAGTGCAACATTCCACATTACACCTAGCATGTTGCACATGGATGAGATCATGGGGAAGACACCCCGAAAGGACTTAGCCCAATTATAGTTGGTATTGTTGCAGATACCATCCAAGGCTCCGCATAAACTATAGGTTAGTGTTATCCAGGAGGTACAGTCTCGTGCACGCACAAACACAGCCAAATTACAGTAGGTAAAGGATAAATGAGACGCGTTGAATTTAATATATGAGTAGTCCAAGCTCAAGACCCAAGAGGAGAGGGAACGCGTGAATGGATTGGAACAAAAAGTGGTCGGAACTTATGAGAATATTCCAAAGACCGCGCAGAGAGATGAACTTACAAAAACTGAGAAGATTGATCAAATTGCACAGGAACTCAATCAATATCAACAAGAAATCAAGAATATCCGTGAGCAGCTCACACCTACCACTCCATCGGAGGTAAGGAAGCAAAGGAAGCATGAGGTAGTAGATCAACTACATGAGATAGAGCGACAGGTTAGTGAAACAACTGACTTGTTCGACAAAGCAACACAACTCTGGATAAAGCTGGAATAGGATCAGCAGGTCCAGTAGTGGGACAAGGAAGAAGAAAGGATCAGTGTAGCTATTCAATACCTCAAGCATATGCAGAGGACAATGTCCATCACGGAGTGCGTCAAAGGGGCGCAAGATATGAAGAGACTATAGGCAGAACTCACCACTACGCAGATGCAGAAAAAGGAGTGCCGGGATCAAACGGAACCACTCCAGGAGCAAGTAGTAGAGGTCATTGCACAGGTAGAGGAAGCCAAGACATATATGGCACAGACCCAGGTAGAGTGCGCAGGGTTGATCAGCAATGATATTGTGGTATAGACAGTAGACGCACTCAAGGGAAAAACCGCATAGGCTTAAACACAAGCAACGGGGCTTAGGGAAAAGTTCCAGGAGATCACTAGGGAGATCGACGAGGCACACAAAGGTTAGGTGGCTCAATACTAGCCACATGTCAGTGTTAGGGGCCTATTGTAAGCAGGACAAAGTAGAAAGAAAGGCTATTTTGGGAAAGAAGGCATGCATGAGGAAAGCTACAATTGGAAGGAAGAGCAGCACGCGTGCATGCATGGAAGACCTAACGATATTAGGGTTAGGGTTTTTGTAATACATTGTAAAGGCTGGAAAGCCAGAAAAATATAAATATAGATACCTAGGTCTCATAGAAGGGGATAGGTAGAGTAAAGACATTGAGTAGAATTAAGAAGATAAAAGTATAATGAAGGGATGATGAGTAGAGCTAGCGGGGAAGGAAAGACCAGAGAAGTTTTGTTTTGATAGATGGTTGTAATATTTTGTTATACGATCTAACTCTGTAAGTTGTTGAGTTGGAGCAAAGTAAGGAGGGTAAATATTGAGGGTTAGATCGCAGGTTGAGGAGCTTGGTGTGATCTAGTCTGCCTCATAATAGATCTCAACCCGATTGAGAAGAGTTGTAAAGCGCGTGACGTTGTAGTTTTGAGAACTGCTATAATAAAAGAGACAAGAAGCTATATCTTTGTGGACATATCCCAGGAGGGGGTGAACCACGGTAAAACCTGTGCTATGTGATTGAATGCATGTGTTTCTTTATTGTTTCAATAGTTGTTGATGTATTAAACGAATGAGTTGACTATATTTCATGCATAATCGTAAATGGCAGTTTAGTGTATTAATAAGTGAACCTAGAACTCTCAGTGTATATTTCACATATCTCCACTCAATATTGGGCTAAAAACGCATGAGTATTGCAGCCACCCATTAAGACTATCTCGGGTGATACTGCGCAGTGCATCCTGTGCGTCGCATTGCCTTCTGGTTTACCGGGAGGGACAATAGTTTTAGAGGCTTTGTTGGAACCCGAACAGACATGAACCCTGGGTCAATCAAGATAAGATACAAACTCAGACAAATGAATAATAACCAATAGCGACCATACATGGGAGATCTTCCATATCTCTCTGGTTGATTTTTATGATTGATTATCATCGAATATATCTATTTTTATGATATTGATTCTTTGACTGTTTCATTTGCTTAATGACTGTACCTGTTGCAAGACAACCTAATATTGAGCCCGGTCTTCAAGATCAGACCAGCATTTCTTTAAACTTGTTTAACACCATTTTAGATATTGCTAATACTCGGGCTGACCTTAATCGTTCATGGGAAGCAATTGAACAAGACATAAGTGCCCAAGAACATTGGGAAGCTATACATAGATAGCTTAGGAATCAACCATAACTTTCTTTTCCTTCAGATTTGATATTCTTTTCATGTCCTTGGACCCTCGTGTTTCTAGGAGAAGAAGAGGCTTATCACCTGAAATTAATCCTATTGCTGAAATAGGAAGAAGGAACATTGTGTTATCAACCCAACAAAGTGCTCTAAGGAGAACCTTCTCGGATTCTTCCAGTTTGTCTCTCTCTCCCTTACCTATCATCCACAATATGGAATCTAGTGGTGGCTCTAGTGGCACTGGAGGTGCTTCTTCATCTCAATATTCATATTTGTTAGTGATTGGTAGCTTGTATAGTCACCAAGTCCCTATCCAATTTACAATAAACCCCGCCAAAGTCATTAAAAAGTATGAGCTTTTTCAATTTGAAGAAGATGTTACAGCCACACCGTGGCATGTTTCCTCTCCTCTTAACCTGGCACCTGCTACTCATCCACTTCCTAAATTCAAAGAGAATCTCCCTAGGTTTACAAAGAATAACATTGTCACTATGAATGAACACTTGGTGGAATTTTCTAATGCCTATCACAACATAGGAGCCAATGACAATGATACTTGTGTGCACTTATTTGTCAATTCCCTGGAAGGGAAGGCTGCGGTCAATTTCTTTGATCTCCCTCCTAATATTTTATCTACTTGGTAGGAGTTAGTCTATTGGTTCAAATCCACCTATGGGCAATCCAAAAGCTCAGTTGAGTAGTTACGAGAATACAATAACATCACTTATAAGGATGGTGAGACTATCAAGTCCTTCAACTTGTGTTTCACCAAGTTATATAATCAAATCCCTGAACTCATTCAATCTCAAAACACTGTTGTTTTCATGCATTATTATAATGCATTATGTTAACACATAAAATTTTAGGGGTCAAAAAGTCATTTCAATTTTTGTTTGTCACTAATCGAGCATGCAATAGATCCACCAAGTCCTTTGTATGCACAGTTAACTTCCAGAGAAAAGGGAAGAAATTCAAGAGCATTCCATTTTGGGCTTGAAATACAAGAAAACACACAAGTTCGTTTTTCAACGACGAAGATCCAATAGGCCACTTAGATCGACGACTTTCATGAATTCAGAGTGTCAAAGTTGCGCGGGGTTTAACATCAAGAGAACTCCAGAACCTCAAAGCATCAAAGAGCTGACGTGACAGGTCACTTCGGGCCCATACCCATTCAGGGGTTTTCATACTTCACATTCAAAGAACTCCTGAACCCCGAATCACCAAAGTGACACGTCACTTCGGGCCTGTACCACTTCGAGGGTTTTCATACTTCACATTCAAAGAACTCCCGAACCCTGAAGTCTCAAAGGCACGTGGCACTGATCCACTGAGGACACTTGGCACTTATCTATCAGAGATATGTGGCATTCATCCAGGGCTGACACGTGGCACTCGGTTCAGACACCTTTGGACATGTCATTTATTCATTTTCGAGTGACACATGTCATTCTCTTTTTGTGACACATCAGTAGTTGTGACTTCATATGAGGTTAGGCCACCACATCACTTTGGGCCCATACTAATCTAGGATTTATGCAAACTCTACATGCATAATCCCTCGAACTCCAAAATGTCAAAGTGACGAGAGACTGCCACGTCAAATCCGGGAGAAAGTCACTTTGGGAGATAATTCATGCTCCACAAAATTAGCGCCATCACTAGATATGGTTAGGGGAGTTATAATTTGGCAGGCATTTATTTTTATCCTAATTTTTTAGCGGACATGTAAGGATTAACTCCCACGCAGGTTTCATCAGTGACATCTTCATCTTCTAGATCAAATGGTCCTCAACTTATTTCTAACACCCCCCCCCCC
>SNQJ01S0025800.1:84883-96244 GCA_010110895.2 Picea sitchensis
TCCAATAAAGCATCACTTTCTACGAGAACAGGTTACAGAGAAGAACATCAGAGTTGAATATGTGGGCACAAAGAACAAGTGGAAGACATCTTTACAAAACCGCTTCCAAAGGAATCCTTTGAATATTTTCGCCAGAGACTTGGAGTAATTTCTACTCCAAAATGAATGTTTTTTAATGCTTATCTTATATGTCTTAGATTTACATGAGGAAGCACCATAAAGAGGACAATCCAGGTTGGGGGATCACTTTTAGGAAGAGTTCGGTCAGGGGGAGTATCCCCAAGGACAGTTCAGTTAGGGGGAGCATCCCTGGATGGAAAGATACCTTTGCCATTGATGACAAAAAGGGAGATATTTCTCATATGCAAAGGTAAATGCTTGGAGAAAGAGCACATATGCATGGTTCCAGGGGGAGTGATGGTCACAGGGGGAGCATAAGTGATATGACTTCAGTATTGCATCAGAGTGTTGCCATCAATGCCAAAGGGGCATATTGTTGATTAATTGGGTTGGTTGTCATTGATGTCAACCCTTGAAGAAATTCTGGTAGCAATTTTTGGTAGCACAAAGGTTTAGATAATGGACCCAAGTTTGTTTGATGTATAATGTTATGAGTTTTAATGTATTTGAAGGTAAGACTATTCTAGATGGATAGTACATGTCATGTCATTTCTGGTGGTATGTGGAATGTCACATAACTCGTCGTGGTTAGAGAGTTATGGCCATGTGAAGTTGGAGAACCCTCATGAGTCATCTAGAAGCCCCAAAAAGTCAAAGTAGATAAAGTGGTTGCAAAGAAGAAATTATTTAAATAATAAAGTGAAGTGATGAGTGTACTATAAGTCAAAGTAGATACAAAAGAAATTATTTAAATAATAAATTTAATGGAGAAATTACTAAGTGGACAAGTGGTTAGAAGTGGGTTAGCCCTAAAATAAGGAAAGTGGTTTAAGATGATTAGAAGGTAACCCCTTGAGGAAGCTACATAAAAGTATAAATAAGAGGAAAGGGTCTCTCATTTTAATTACACTTGAGCATATTGAATATCTACAAGTGACTGAGGTAACAAAAGGATATCAAAGGCAAATTTTAGAGGGAAGGTGAAGTAAAGAAGGCTGAAATTCAAGGGAGCATAAATTATTTTCATGATGCTTTCTAAGGTATGTTATTTACAGGTCATCTCACCATTTTCGCAATAAAAATTTTTGTATAATGATTCAGACCACGAAATCTGGAAACCGTTGAGGAAACATATCCAAATAGTTGTGATAAACATTTCATCTTGTGGGTCATTTTATTTTTGGAGTTACACTCCGTGGAAAATAGGGTTTGTGGCTAGTCCTAAAACTAGTCTAAAATAAATGTTTCGTGTAAAAATTTCATAAATTCTTCATAACATATCCAAATTAAGTAGGACCAAATTTATTGGTTAGAGTACATTCTATAGTATTTTGTGTACCATTTTCAGATCCAAAAAACAATATTACATGCAGGGCACGCTCTACACGTTCTCTCTCTAGAATAAGCCAGAATTCAACAAGGTATCCCATTTTTGCTATAACTCCTTTTCTGAGTGGTTCCAATCAGTGAAACCTGGAGGAATTGCATACACTACACTGGAGAAAATTGTGTACTATTTTCAGATCTTTATTAATTACAGGTACATAGTTATGATTATTTCAAGTTAGGGTTGTTGACTAATCCAAAATTAGTCATGTGAGACTAAAGTAAAGTTTGATGAAAATGATAGTCTCTTGTTTTTAAAAAGTTTGCAGGTATGTGATCATATACACCAGGTCTATTACAAAGTTACAAATCAGATTTGGATGATGAAATTAATGAGGGATTTTTGGTCGAGGTACATGTTGGGTACATGGTTGAGACAAGTATTTGATGAGTTGGCACATATATGAGGTGTATAGTTGATGATGTTGGTACATCTTGATGAGTCATAGTTGATGATTAGTTGATGCACGATTGGTACATACTTGGTACATGGTTGGAAGCACTTGTTAGTAGTAGTGTTGACACATGGTTTATGGATGATGTAGCATACTTGTCTTGGTATATTATTAGAAGCACATATTGATCTTGGTGATGATTATGAGTTGTTGTGTTATGCTTGGTTGATGCACATCTTGGTGATATTGTGCATATGGTTGAGAGTTGTATTGGTGAGTAGATCTAATTTTGTTGATAAGATTGATGAGACAGGTTGTTGTGATAGGTTGTTTGGACAAGTTATTGTGACAGGTTATTTATACAAGTTTGGTGCATGGTTGATGTATTTGTTTATGGTACAGGTTGAGGTATAGGTTGATGTATGGTACATGTTGGCATAGGTTATTGGTACAGTTTGTTACAAGTTGATTGGTACAGGTTTACAACAATATATCTCACAGTGATAGTGTGACAATGGTTCCATCATTCTACTTATATTTCAGGGTGGATGGACTGAGCAAGGAAAAGTGGTTGTAGACATCTTTCGGTTGATGCCGAAGAATATAGGGGGTTGTAGCCTCCTTCTGGTTGTAGCCATAGAATTGGGGAGTTTGAGCTTCCCCCAAGTTGTAGCCTAAGAAACTAGGGGGTTGGAGCCTCCTTCCRGTTGCAGCTGGAAAACAAAGGAAGTTGGTTCTTCCAATGAATGCAATTCTTAAATACATATAAGAAAAAACATTATGTGGTTTTCTCCCTCTTTGGGTTTCCATGTAAAAACATTGGTGTATTGTGTATGTGTAGGATTGCTCATTTGTTCATTTTTTATTTACTTTGCAACTATTGGATGATAATGCTACATTGATATAACACTTTCATTTTGTGGTTAAAAAGGATTAAATTGCTCTATTACCGATTCACACCCCCTCTTGGTAATCCAACATGGGAAGTATGTGGTGTCCTTCACAACCAACCCAAGGATATGCTCCCAATATAACTTGTTGTCCATTCCCTATCTTCCAAGCTAGGCCTTCCTTGATGACCGGGAACGAGTTAACACTTGACTTCCAAATAACGGAAACACCTTTCAGGGATTTATGTGGATTCCTAATCCAGGTCTCCAAGGAAGTCGGTTCAATATATTTTTGAAACACTACCTTGGTCCAAAGACTAGATGAGTTTATTAGAAGCCAACCTCCTTTTGAAGCCAGGGATTTTAAGAAGAGAAAAATATTTTTCAAGCCCCATCCTCCAGTTCTACACTTTCATTTATTCCATATATATGGTTGTTATTCATGCTAGTTTTACACTTATGTTTATTCCACATATATGGACAATTCCATGTATTCCATATATTGGACACATAATCTCTAACTGCAAGTGAAACAATCAAGTGTATAACAATCTTAGTCTATCATTTATACAAAATAGACATACTTTTAAATAATATTGAATCATTTGTAAGTTCGGATATGTTAAAAATAAAAAATAAATTGAATTGAGATAAAAATGTAATACTAAAAGTAAACTATATTCAATTTAATATTAAAATGGAATAAAAATAAAGAAAAACGTTATACAAAATACACATACTTTTAAATAGTATTGAATCATTGGTAAGTTCGGTTCTATTAAAAACTCAAAATTTGAGTTGAGCGAAAATGTAATACTAAAAGAAAACATTTGACTCACAACTATAAATAAAAATGTTATATAGGCTTATATATCCCACATGTATTATATATTCTTACATGGCTTATTTAGTCTCTCACAGCTAATATTATAATTAGACAATAAAATGACATTTCATTACAATACCAACCAATAAAAAACATGCTTGGCAATGAGGTTTCAACATAGTGTTAAATCAAAATTTTGAATTGAACAAAATTGAAATCCAAGGAATTCATATTTAACTATTAAATAGAACCCTAATTGTCTCCATAAATGTATATTTCCATAGAGAAATTTAATAAAGTCTACACATGTTCTTTTCATATTCAAATCCTATATCTTTTCCATATTGCAAAAATTACTGACTAAGTTCTATTTTATTCTTTTACTAGAGCTTGCCAATCACACTGCCAACATCCCCCTACAAAGTACAAGAATTGCACATTACTGATCTAAGACTATCCAACACAAATAAAATAAACAAGAAAAATTGGCATGCCATAGGTTAAGAAATGAAAATTACTAATCTAAAACTATCCAAAACAAATAAAATAAACTATCTCAAGTAAAATTGGCATACCAAAGGTTAAGAATTGCAAATTATTGATCTAAGATTATCCTACTCTGTAAATAAAATAAACCACAAAATTGGCATACCAAAGGTTATGAATTGGAAATCATCGATCTAAGACTATCAAACACAATAAAATAAACCAGATCAAGCAAAATTGCCATACTAAAGGTGTTGGAGTCCATCCTCAAACATTAATGCTCTCTTTCATGCTCCATGAACAAACATTACTGTAACAAGTCCAAGAAAAACCAATAATACATATTAGTATATACTTGTCTAAAATAACAAACATATAAATATTAAATAAGTGATGAGCAAGAATAACATACCTAACCATGAGCAAGAATAACAGACCCAACTGGAGTTCCATGGATCTTTAAGGAGTACAATCATATACAAAATAATTTTAAAGAGAAAATTTGGTGTGTGGTTGGTAACCAAATTTTGTTCAAAGTCAGCTAATACCCTGGGAATGAATTCCCTTGGATGTATACATAGAAAACACAAATATGGATGTAGTTAGTCATTCTTCAAAGAAGATAAATCTTTCTTCTTTCTACTCTAGGATGTAGATGTTCTCATATAATCAAATGCTCTTTCAAAAATGAATGCATCGTGATCTAAACATAAATAATATCATGTACATGACATATTTTTAAATCTAGAAATATTGGTTTCTGGTTGGTATAAAATTACCTATGAGTTTGACAATACCCCAAGAAGGAATCCACTTCATTCTTTGTGAAAGTTCACAAATCTGGACATATTAAGTTGAATTCTTCCAAGAAAATAAATACTTCCTCTTTTTGTTCTAGGATAAATGTTCTCATATAATCAAATGCCTACATCATGATCTAAACATAAGATCATGTACAACATATTTTTCAATCTAGGAATGTTGGTTGGTAGTTAGTAAGCAACAAGTTAAGAGTTTGACAAAAACCCAAGAATAAATTAACTTCCTTTTGTGCAGAAAATAGAAATATCCATATTACGTCATTCTTCCAAGAAGATAAATCTTTCCTTTTTCAGCTATGGAATAGGTGTCCTCATATAATCAAATTATCTTTCAAAAATGCATGCATCATGATCTAAACATAAGTAATATCATGTATCTAACATATTTTTAGCATATTTTTAAATCTAGAAAAGTCAGTTTGTGGTTGAAACTTGCAATTAGTGAAGAGTTCAAGACAATATACTCAATGAAATAAGGGGTGGCTTCAAACCTTCTCTGTTCCTTCCTCAAGGATATACCATTTTAAATGATGGTAAATTTGTATAGGGACTGGTTGACTAACCCTTCAATGAATAGAAAATGCTTAATTTAGATATTATACAAGGGGAAATGCTTAATTAAGATATTATAAAAGGAATATTTGATCAACTAAGAATACTTGATCAACCAAGAATATTTGATCTACTCTATTACTGATTCACCCCCCCTCTTAGTAATCCAACAATTGGTATCAGAGTCAGTTCCTTCAGGAAACGACTTAACCACTAGAAGGAGATCATGGATTATTATGAGAATGGAGTACCAATGTTTAATGGTCAGAATGGTTTAAAGTATGAGATGTGGAGCAGAATGACAAACGTATTTTTACATGCACATGGGCATTATATTTGGCTATCAATTGTTATAGGATATGATAGTTCAAAAAGGGCAAAGACTGCAGACAAGAAGGAAGTGAAGAAGAATAACAAAATAGCAATGGATTTCATCTCGGAAGGATTACCTAATCCGATAAGAGAAAAGGTTGGTAAATGTTCATCAGCCAAAGAACTTTGGGATAAGTTACATGACATATATTCTTCACCCATCACAGAGTCAGAAAATGCCAAAGAAGATGCAGATACATATCAAGAAGAATTATGTTCACCATGTCAAATAGATTCAGAAGATGAAGAGTACATAATCACCAGAGGTATGTTGTTTTTCTTTAATTGTGAAAAACACGAACATCTTGAAATAGAATGCCATGAAGGAAATGAGAGAGAAAAACTAATTGAAAAGGAAGACCATTATGAAGCAAAATTGATTAGTGCTTTAGATGAACTAAGAGAAGAAAATAAGTCACTCAAGAAATAATTGATGAAACAAAATGAAAGTGTTCACATGTTTGAAGAACCCCAATAGGTCATCGAGAACTTAAGAACTCAACTACAAGAAGTCAAAAAGATCGAAGAAAATCTTGAATATCAAAAGTAGTATTTGGAATCCAACATAGCAACACATAAGGAAGAAGCAAAAATGAGAGAGAATATATTGACAGATCATCTTAAGGAAAGAACTAACGATCTAAACCAACTTGAGGTAGAGTTTGGTCAAGAAGAGAAAGGACTTGAAGAAGAAATAATCACATTAAAAAAACATCTTGAAGAAGGGAAAAGAACAGAAGAAGTCATGAAATCTTAGATAATGAAGAAAGAAGAAGAGGTTGAGAAGATTGAAGAAGAAGTTGTCACATTGAGAAGTAAAATCATCAAGATCAATAAGAATGTTGAAGAGACATAAACATCCACATCAGTTATAGATAATGAAGAGAAGCACTCTAGGTTGATAGAAAAGAAGAATGGAGAAAATAGAAAGAGTTATGCAGAAGTACTCAAAGGAAGGAATCATGGTCAACCCGAATCTAAGAAAATTATTGAAGATACACCTTTAAGAAGACCATCCATGTTCAAGCCACAAATAAGCTTCAATCATGATCATGATCAGTCAAGGCAGAAATTCAAAAGGACTGCACCACAAAGAAGATCATTCACTCCCAGGTATGAAAATTTCTTTTATGGTCATTTTTTTTATTATACTAAGTTTGGACATAAGGTTGCAGATTGCAGGGATTATAAAAAAAATGTTCAAGCAAGAAGTGCCTATGTGGCTCCATGTAACATTGAATGTTACAAATGTCATAACTATGGACACATAGCTAGTGATTGTAGAATCATGATCAATACGTCCATAAAAGAGAACACTGATATCAAATATAAGAAAGTATGGATAAGAAAACATGAAGAACGGGTGAACGAAGACCAGGTCCCAAAGATTGCAAGATTGGCAATAAAACAAGATGAAGAAAATTCTACAGATAAAAAGAAAGATGTCAAATACAGAAAGGTTTGGAAAATAAATGAGAGAAAAGAAGGATAGGTAAATAAGGAACATGTTCAAGAGATTATACTTTCAGGCATTGTAGTGAAAGATGAATCCACAGACAGAAATAAAGAAGTCAGAGATCAGAGAGATGATGAATCTACCAATGAAGATGATGATGAATACACATCAGAGCAAGAATTCTTCTGAGCCATCCATCTTAGATACTCCCAGGTAACATGAATATTAGACAGGGGAGTCTATGTGATAGTTGTGATAGACCAAAGAACCATCCTTCGAGCAACTTGCAGAGTTTGAGAAGATAGATCAAGAGCAACTAGTTAGGAGAAGTACAATTTGATAGATTAATCAAGACTTCATGATAGTATAGTGATAAATGGTTCAGCATTATGGACAGTTGTGCAATAGAGTCTTGGACAGTATGGACAGAGATGAATTCGTAAGAACACTTAGCAGGCTTGGACAGATATATGACAGTGGACGAGATCATGGATTCACATATTGGTTCAAAGAGTGGTTCAAAGACAAATGAAAATTATGATAATGGATGATAATTAAACAGGAAATGGCTCGAACAATGCTAATGGATTCAAAATTGACAAATATTTTTTGGACACATGCAGTGCATACAACGGTTCACATTCAAAACAGAGTAATGCTCAAAAACAACACTGACAGAACTCCCTACAAGCAATGGAAAGGAATACCAACAAATGTGAAGCACTTCGGAGTATTTGGAAGCAAATGCTACATCAAAAGAGAAGATGGAAAAATGAGAAAGTTTGACTCTCAAGTGGACAAAGTAGTACTTGTTGGTTACTCGAGTACAAGGAAAGCATACAAGTGTTACAATCGGAGGTTGAACAAATTTGTGGAAAGAATCATTGTAACAATTGATGAAACAGGTGGACGAGAATTAAAGGAAGAAGAAAATGAATCAGTGGAACAACTTTACGAAGAAGAAGAAGTAGAAGGGGAAGATGAAGAAGATCGTATAGAAGTAGAAGAGCAAGTTCAGCAAGTGCCTTCAAAGACACCTAGCAAATGAATACAAAAGAATTATCCTTCAGATCTATTATCGGAAACAAAGATGCATGAGTTAATACTAGAAGAAGAATCTGTTTTCCAGAAAAATTACACCTAGCACTCTCATCGACGATTGAACCAAACAGTTTTGAAGAGGCCAACAAGGATGAATTTTGTAATAAGGTCATGGATGAAGAATTGGATCAAATAAAGAAGAATGACACTTGGGAATTGGTTCCAAGACTAAAGAATAAGAATGTGATTGTCTCAAAGTGGGTATTCAGAAATAAATTGAATGAAGATGGACAGGTTACAAGGAACAAAGATAGATTGGTATGTAAAGGATACACACAGGTTGAAGGAATCAACTTTGAAGAGACATTTTCACCAGTTGCCATAATGGAAGCAATCTGATTGCTCCTGGCTTATGCATGCTCCAAGAATATTAAAGAGTATCAGATGGACGTGAAAACAACTTTTCTGAATGGGGAACTTGAAGAAGAAGTCTACATTGAACAGCCAGAAGGATTTCAGTTGTCAGAGAATGCAGATTATGTGTGTAAATTGAAGAAGGCCTTGTATGGTCTAAAACAGGCTCCTAGATCATGGTACTCTAGATTTGATAAATATCTACAACAGGAAGGGTTCAGAAAAGGAAGTGTAGACAATAACCTCTACATCAAGGTAACTCAAGATAGTATTTTATTAATTGAAGTTTATGTTGATGATATTATTTTTGGAAGCAATGATGACAGGTTAAGCCAAAAATTTGCAAAGGATATGCAGAATGAATTTGAAATGTCATTACTTGGAGAACTATCCTTCTTTATGGGTCTTTAGATACGTCAAAGAAACCAAGGAATTTTTATTTCTTTAACTAAGTATATCAGAGAAATGCTAAAGAGGTTCGGAATGGAAGATTGCAAACCAGTTGCAAGTTGAGAAAAGATGATGATTCAAAGTCTACATACTAGAGGCAATATAGGTCAATGATTGGTAGCTTACTATATGTGACAACATCCAGACCAGATGTAATGAAAGCAGTTGGACAGGTGGCACAATTTCAAGAAGCACCAAAGGAATCACATGTCGTAGTAGTGAAGAGGATTTTCAGATATCTCAAAGGAACATAAGAGTTTGGATTATGGTATCCAAAAGGAAAGGATATATCACTTATTGCCTACATAGATGCAGATTGGGTAGGTTGCATTGATGATCGACGAAGCACCAGTGGAGCAACGTTCTACTTGGGCGAGTTTTTAGTATCATGGCTAAGCAAGAAACAATCATCAGTATCCTTATCTACAGACAAAGCAGAGTATATTGCAGTAGAAACATGTTGTACACAAGTTCTATGGATGAAACAAACTCTGACAAATATATAGGTTGAGTATGATGAGCCCATTCTAATCTATTGTGATAATACAAGCACCATCAGTATCTCAAAGAACCCGATGATGCACTCCAAGACGAAGCACATTCCAATCAAGTATCACTTTCTATATGAATAGGTTGTAGAGAAGAACATCATAGTTGAATATGTGGGCACAAAAGAACAAGTGGCAAACATCTTTACAAAACCGCTTCCATGGGAAGCCTTTGAGTGTCTTCGCCAGACACTTGGAGTAATGTCTTCTCCAAAATGAATGATTTTGAATGCTTATCTTATATGTATTATATTTACACAAGGAAGCACCATAAAGAGGACAATTCAGGTTGGGAGATCAGTTCCAGGAAGAGTTCAGTCAGGGGGAGCATCCCCGGATTGAAATATACCTTTGTCATTGATGACAAAGGTGGAGAGATTTATCAGATGCAAAGGTAAATGCTTAGAGAAAGAGCACATATGCATGGTTCTAGGGGGAGCGATGGTCACAAGGGGAGCATGAGTGATATGACTTCAATATTGCATCAGAGTGTTTCCATCAATTCCAAAAGGGGAGATTGTTGATTAATTGGGTTGGTTGTCAATGATGTCAATCCTTGAAGAAATTTTGGTAGCAAATTCTGGTAGCACAAAGGTTTGGGTAATGGACCCAATTTTGTTTGATGGATAATGATATGAGTTTTGATACATTTGGAGGTAATACTATTCTAGATGGATAGTACATGTCATTCCATTTCCAATGGTATGTGGAACATCACATAACTCCTCACAGTTAGAGAGTTATGGCCATGTGAAGTTGGAGAACCCTCAAAGTAAGATCATGTATCTAACATATTTTTAGCATATTTTTAAATCCCGAAAATTTAGTTCGTGGTTGAAACTTGAAATTAGTGAAGATTTCAAGACAATATACTCAAAGAAATAAGGGGTGGCTTCAAACCTTCTCCATTCTTTCCTCAAGGATATACCATTTTAAATGATGGTAAATTTGTATAGGGATTGGTTGACTAACCCTTCAATGAATAGAAAATGCCTAATTAAGATATTATACAAGGGAAAATGTTTAATTAAGATATTATACAAGGAATATTTGATCAACCAAGAATATTTGATCTGCTCTATTACTAAATCACCCCCCCTCTTAGTAATCCAAAAATCGGTATCAGACTTGGTTCCTTCGGGAAACAATTTAACCATTGGAAGGAGATCATGGATTATTCTAAGAATGAAGTACCAATGTTTAATGGTCAGAATGGTTTAAAGTATGAGATGTGGAGCAGAAGGACGAAAGTATTTTTATAGGCACAGGGGTATTATATTTGTCTATCAGTTGTTACGGGATGTGATAGTTCAAAAAGGTAAAAGACTGTAGCAAAGAAGGAAGTGAAGAAGAATAACAAAATAACAATGGATTTTATCTGGGAAGGATTTGTAAATTCTAACCTTGTACAATATCTACTACAAACTGATATTTAGAAAAGAACAAAAAAGATACAATGGCAAATACAAACATTACTCAGAGATTTTTCACCTGGAAACCCAAACCGGGAAAACCAACATATATTATATTCATACATTGTGTTACATTGTTTACAATACAATATACATATAGGAGCCAGCGGCATCCAAAACCCTAACCCAATG
>SNQJ01S0025801.1:9169-27178 GCA_010110895.2 Picea sitchensis
CTTGTGTTTCTTTTGCGCGACGTGCCCTTCAGGATGCACCACGTGCTCCAAGGGTGCCACTCGCTGACTTGACTGTTTGGTAGATATCTATAACCCCTGGAGTCAACACTCCGCTAGGTGAGCTCGTCGGAGACTAAGGGATCTAAGGAATAAGACCCCCGCCTTACTGCGCGCCCCTTAGAATCATCTTGAGTCACTGTCGCAGTCTTCCCTCACGGCATCGTGGATCCTCTCGAACTAGGTAATCATTAACCTACAGTTCGAGCCACGGTGGGAGTGCTAGTAGGCTGTGGCAGAGCTGTTGTCCACACCTCTCCCTCAACCTCTCTGGAAATCATGTGTGGCCCATTTACTCCATATGTGAGTCTGGTCGGCAAGCTATCGTAAGCATGCATCATCAACCATCATGTCAGAACATGTCAACAGCATATCATCAAATCAATAAATATCATGGTAATAAATCAACTCAAATATCACACTCCCTGACTCAATCCAGAGTCCAAGGGTTCCGTCGATGCCTCTGCATCCTCCAGGTCAAAAAACCCTGCACACTCAAAGAAACTGAGTCAGCAACACCTGTCTACATCAAAGTAGTAAAAACATCATGTCATCTATCTTACACATCATAATGAAGGATAAATGTTTGATCATCATAAAAATCCAGATCACTTGCGAGCAAGTGTCCTCAAAGAATAAGTTTTGTAAGTGCGCCAGAGAGGGATGTTACAATTGACTACTAAATTATTAAATTGATTTTTTTTCAACTATAAAACTTTTAATAAACATATTTTTAAATATTATGTCACTTCCTTACTTTCACTTATCTCAACTACAACATCCCTGTATACATAGGATGATGAGGATAGCCATGTTTGATGACAACGATGAGAAACTTTGATGATCTTTGGTCTATTGGACCTTAAGAATGATGACAATGATGACGACCAACTTTGGTATATTTAACCTTAGGAGAAAATGGTAAGGAATTGATGTTGAACATGACCCATTAAGACCAATTTTCTTATATCAACTTTCACTAAGACCAGCTTTGGTCTATTGGACCTTGAGAAAAAATGGTAAGGAATTGTCGGATAGCCTTAGAATTCTATTTCTAATGATTATGATCATTGTTAATTCCCAATGAGATGAGATTTGGTCTAATAGACTTTAATAAAAAAAAGGTAAATAATTACTTGCATTGTATTTTACTTTTATTTTTTCCCTCAAAGAGATTTAAGAAAAAACTACAAGGAATTACTTGGATTTCTCTATAATTTTATTCCTATGTTAAAATAAAATAAAAATAAAAACACATTTAAAAGTTTAAGAAGGTCAATATTGTTAAAATATTTTGAAATTGAGATTTAATGTGGGCATACATAGGACTTTTTAAGTGAACATGGTTTTCATCCTCCACCTCTTAGTACTGCAAAGATGACAAAATTGTTTTATTCTACCTAGGATTTGTCCAACATACTATGCACTTTAGAGAGTTCATTCTTATTTTAACAATGTTGATTTTATGTTTTTGGTTAGTGATAATAAAAATATACTTATGATCTTCTAGGTTAGGGTTGATGACCTCCTTAAAATATCTTATTTTTTTCTTTTCCCCTAATTCTTTAGCACACCACAACCTCTATAAAGTTGAATACAATGTCATTTTTAATGGTATCAATTTTTTATAAAATAAAAATAATAAACAAAGAAAATAAAAATAAAACGATTCTTGTGAAGAATGAGAACGAATCTTATGAATTTTTTAATAGTGGTTTTTTTAATTATTTTCTAATATTATATTTTAGAAACTTCAATTATATTTTTTTTTTACCATAACCTAATCATGACAATAAAATATATAAAATAAATTACAATATTTTTATTCTTGAGAAAAGAAAAATTAAAAATATCAAGATATAAAATTTATTACTTAAAAACAAATCTGCATTATAACAAAATATAAATTAAATTAAATTTCATTATTTTTATTCTTAACATGAAAAATGTAGCTTAGTTTTTTTTTAATAAAAATAGTACTAAAAAATATTACAATAAAAATTTAGTTTTCAATAATTTTTATTTTTATTTTTACATTAACATGCTAAATATAACTTTACAAATTTTAAAGTATTAAAAAAATTACATTTTAAAATTCAGCAAATATAAATTCTATTTATTATAACTCACTAAATCTTAAACCATTATTTAGTAATCCTTAATTAATGTATGAGTAACCCAATATCTCCTTATTCATTAACTCCTAGGCCATTGATCCATAAATCCCTAACATGTAACTCACTAACCCACTAATCCATGAACAATTAATTCCCAACCCACTAACCTTGAAACCACTAATATGTTAACCTCTAACACTACTACATCGGTGGAAGACACTAAAATTTATTATTATTATTATTAGCATTGAAATTTGTTGTATTTCAAAATATTTCCAATAATTTTGATAACAGTAAATAAATGTTTTTCTATAAAATGAAATAAAATAAAAAATTATACAAAATTTCAATGTTTTCTTATAAAATGAAATAAAATAAAAAATTATACAAAGAGTCGACAATTTTAATATCAAAAGTTTGACTTAATTTGTAGGATTTTTTTTTTAATATCAGTATAAGTATCTCATTAATATCATTCCAACAGTGTAGTGTCTGATTAAAACAAAGTTTATACACAAAAGTTATGGCCTTAGAAAGTGGCATTCAAGTTCAATTTTTTAAAATATTAATGTATTAACATGCTTAGTAAATCATTAATCATTATTGAAACGAATACAAATGTTAATAATAATCAAAATGTTTTTCATAAATTAATAATAATTAAATAGATGTTTCTTTATATTAAAAATCCATTAAAATTTTTATGGACAATAATGATAAATATTTAAATAATATTTTATTCCTAAATAAATATCATAACACATTCACATAACATAATATTAAAATAAATCTAAATAAAAAATGCACTTTTTATGCTTGTCAACATCCCCTCTTCTAATTCCACAAATTTTAAAATACTTTATTTCTCAACAAAAGAAATTTCCATACCCAAACTTCTATCATATTTTCATTATCTTTTAACATTTTCTACTCTCCTCTCCTCTCCTCTTCAACCTAGGGTTTTTCTCTCAAAGAATGTGTTGAAAAGAACAACGGCCAAGCATCAACATAGTCGTCTAACCCATATAAAAGGCCCAATTAGATTTTTTTCTATTTGAGGTGGAGAAACTCTCTAGATTAATGACCCAACAAGTTTTAGGATTTCAAAAATTTTATTGAATTTTTTTTTTATCAGTTCTAACGAACCTACTATTAACAACTCTACTATTAACAACTCGATTAGAAATACTAAACTACAACAATGTTAATGTGATAATAGTCCACGGAAAAAGTAGTTCATGTAATTATTTAAAATTTTAGACTTAATTTTGAGTCAAAGAAGAATATCAACAATGATAATAACACTCTAATAAAATAATAATCCTCACAACAAACCACATTGCATCATATCACATTCAATAAAGATACGAAGTTTCCCTGGGAAAAGATAAATTATAATAATAACGCTCTAATAAAATAATAATCCTCAAAACAAACCACATTGCATCATCTCACATTCAATAAAGATAGGAAATTTCCGTGGAAAAGATAAATTATAAGAAATATTGATAACTTGTGGAATGGTTTGTAGTATATAAAACATTATGCATAGTACATTACATACTTTTCCAAATCCAAAATAATCCATCATTAATTGCAAGAATGAATGACTTCACAATATGCATAAATAATTCTTATAAAAGTTTGCATTGAAAAAATCCCTGTTCTCATCTTTCTTTCCCGTACTTCTTCCTGATGATAATTAGTTATAAAACTAATTTCATATTCAAAACCCTGATTACATGAGTGGTATTTGGGAAAATCTTTTTTCAAATTTTTTCATTTTTCAAATAGCTTAGCTTTTTACATAATTTGATAGGGGAAAAAATATGTTGCGGGGTCTACAAAGTAGATAATCTCTTAGGGATCAATGCAAGTTAATGATGATTTTTTTTAACATGTTAGATGCAATAAAAATCTAGAAACAATAGACATCCCTTGATTTGAAAGGATATTTTGAGATACCTACACAATGACTCTTGATTTTTCATAAGAATACGAAATGTAATATAGTGAATAAATTTTGAGAGTATATATAATTTTAATTTATTGAAATATTTCATAATTATATGAATTTTTTATTTTTTAACATTCACATTTTTTGTTTCGAAGAGTATAAGTTATATGTTCATGTTGGTGCAACTGTAACATTCCGCTCTTGCGAACACATGTTATCGACTTATTTTTTGAGGACACTTGTGTGCAAGTGATCCGATTATAGTACATGGTTATCTATTTAGATTATGGATTTTTATGATGATGTTGATGGGTTGTGATTTATTGTCATTTGATATATGTATTGACATATGTTATTGACGATTTTACATGAGCGTGCAGGACACGTGCTAGATTGTGGATGTTGCTGGCATCAATGGACTTCCTTAGGCTCCAGATTGAGTTAGGGAGTGGATTGTGTTTTGGTTAAGTATTTCATTTTATGCATATGTGTCATATGATTGATTTAGTATGGTTATGTATATGGATCAATGACAATGTTTTCTCAATGGATGCAGGCTGATGATGCTTGCTAATATAAATCACATAAGGAGTAAAGGGACCATGCACAAAAACCATATATTAAGGGAGAGATGTGACAACGTCCCTGTCACAACCTACTAGCACTTCCGTTGTGGCTCAAATTATAGGTTAATGATTACCTAGTTCGAGAGGTCCACGATGTCGTGAGGGCAAACTGAGATAGTCCCTCACAAATATTCTAAGGGGTGCGCAATAAGGCAGAGTCTTTATTCCTTAAAAGCCCTTAGTCTCTCACAAGGTCGTCTGAATAGAGTGTTGACTCCAAGGGTTGGACAACTACCAAAACCAGTAGAAGACGAGTGGCGCCCTTGGAGCACGGAGGTGCATCTTGAATCTAGGTGGCCTGGAAAACCATGAAAGAATAATTATAAACCTTGAAAGTCTTTATGCCTTGCCGGACTTAAATAATTAATTAAAGAATGAATTTATTAACTATAAATCCCAATAAAAGTCTAAGCCTATTAAAAAAAATTAATCCTAAGTCTAAGTTTTTGTAAGGAGACTAAACTAAATTATTAATTAAATTAAAAAAGAATGAGGTAAATCAATTTAAGAATTAAAAAAAATGAGATAAATCTAAAGATTTGATTTAATACACATGTTTGCAAGAAAATACCCAAAATGGAATTTTAAAATAAGAAAAGAATAAAGAATTAGAGAATAGGTGTACACATAGAATGGTATCTACAGTCTAGCTACCACTAGTGTAACTAGAAGAAGACTCATATTTTAACTCTAACTCAGATTTAATAAGGAGTCGATCATTAAATGAGAATCTGGGGAATAAACAGACAACTAAGAGCAATTTAAGGAGCTCATTTGGAAAATGTGAGGGAAATTGACTTTTAATTAAAATAAAATATGTAATTACTTGTGCAACTTGGGGAGAGGGTGTGTGAGGAGGAATGATCATAATTTATTGAATTAAAAAGAAAATTGATTGTGCATGTGGGCACGTGTCAGTAAAGAAATTCCTATAAAGAAAATGGTCTAGATTGGAAATGGATCACATTGCTTATGGGTAAAGCTATGGTGCCAAAATCATTTTGACTGGTTTTACTTGTGAGAGTTGGGATACTAAGCTTGAGATAGATTGGTGGTTTTAACTTACGAGGTAAGCTTGGAGCTAGAGTATTTCTAATTTTGTGTGCATGACCCCTTTACAGCTCGGGGGCTAAAGGAGAAGAAAATTACCCCTACCATTGGCTAGGAAGTACCGGTGAAGTCTCTACAATTAGCAAGCCAAAGGTCGAAAGGAACACCCAGTTGCCGAATTCCAAGTCCAGCTTCGTTGATGACAGTGTTCTCATTTGCGATAAGATTGGATTATATATATATAGTTGTAATTGTAAATATAAAAAGAACCATGATATCTGAATTCTCAAGTTATTAACAGTTGTGTAATATGTAACGAAAATCTTCTAGCATTACTACCATTCATTTTTATCTAAATACATGGAAGTTATATCCACTGTCTTCTTGTAATCCATTGGATTCCATTTATTTATATTCGCTGCTAATACATACTCTGACCAGATAGCGCTTTATTTCTACCATTGTTTAGATCCACTCTAACATGCTTTCCTAGATGATCAAAATTTAACAACTACAACGAATAGGAATCCTTCGAAAAGAATTCACTATGTAAATTCCTAATCATTTGGGATTGATTTCGTGGTAGCTATGCTAGTTTCGAATTGATACGCTTATGCGTCAAAAGAGAAAATTAATTACTGTGTTAGTCCGTCGCCAATGGCTGTGTAATTTTGATAACTTGGATCGAATGGCTTCAAGGAAATTGTAGAACCGACCCTTGATTTCTGAACTCGCTGTCACTTTAAAATTTAAACCAGATTTCGTTTTCTTCTTCACTTTTGTAAAATGAGTGTTGTGGGGAGGGGTTTAGCTTTTGCGATAAATTCCTTAAACTGTAGGGAGAACTCTCTTGCGCAGAACCTCCGCTTCAGTTTCTAAAAAAATCAAGGGTTGATTGTTGCGTGGTGCACAATCATTAGCATTGTGTTCTCCCTCCTCGTAGCCTGTTGGCTTGGCGCTTGTGTGTTGGTGCTTTCATGATGATTATGGCGTTGGTTGGTTGGTAGTTTTTCCCTTATTTCGAATTCAAATTTGAGAATTAAACTCTGTTACCCTATCGACGAATTTAATTCGAGAGTGTACATTTTTACTTGTGTTTAATGGGATGAATGAAAGTTGGAATGCGTTGCTAGCTTTCCTCTTGTTGCCTAGGGTGTGGACGCGGCCTTGTGACCGTTGTCCCATCTTGATTTACCCAAAGTTTCAAATTGAAGAAAAGCATATCCGTTACCGAATGCACTTTGCTTTCTGTTGAGTCAAATTTCCGTTTTGGATTGTGAGAAGATTGGTGGTTTAAATTTGTTAAATATACCTTCCATGTAAGAAATTTTTCGCCTTGAACTCACTCCCTGTAAATGAGAATTGTTTACCTTAAGAATATCGCATGGTTGATTTTTGCTATTCTTTTGTTTCTTACATTCAAGAGGTGAATTAGTACTTGTATCATTTATTGTATTGATAAATAAATTGGCTTAAATTAAAATTGAAATCCTTTAAATTAAAATTGAAGGTTAAATTTGAGTTATTATATCATTGTTAATTAGATTGGCTTCTTCTTTAACTCTTTGAAATGGAATTAAGTCAACAATGAGCCCTTTATTTAATTATTATATATATGACTGAGATCTTCTTAAAAAAAATTAATGGGTATATAAGAAGGTATAAGAAAACTCATTGTGGTAATAACATGTTGAGTTTCTTAGTTCTTCAAAAAAGAACATGCAAGAAGATCTAAATTTTATCTATTGCTTTTGGAATTGATCTCTTATAGTTTTAAAGATAATTAAGGGAGCATTGAAGTCTTGAGTATAGCATTCTAAAGATTTGATCCATTTGATCCTCATGGAACCGTGGATTGGATTATAGATTAGTATTAAATCTTTATGTGTGGAATCGTGGATTAAATTATAGATTAGTATTAAATCTTTATGTGTGGAATCGTGGATTAAATTATAGATTAGTATTAAATTTTTATGTGTTTCTTAAGAAGTACTTTAATTTTCTTATGGGATTATAAATGATTATGTTAGTTAACATTTAAAATATTAATATCTATTAATTACTTAATAGGGATTGGTTTTTCTATTAGTTTTTTACAATTAAATCCTAATATTTATTACTTATTAGGGATTGGTTTTCTCTTAGTTCTTTACAATTGGATATGTAATTTAATATTCTTGTTTTGTTACATAATAATATGTTTTATCTCATTAAGGTACACAGTGGGTATATAAATTCCTTATTATATTACCTTAATATGTCATAATCTTTTTAAGTCTTTAATTGAATATGCAAATAATATATGAATTTTTTTATTTACTTTTAATGAAGGGTAAAATTTCTTATAGTTCTTATGCAATAGAAGTGTAAGGTAGTATTGGAATCCTTCCATATTGTTTATTATGATTGACTCTCTTAATTCTTTAAGGAGGGATATACAGGTAGTTGAATTTTTATTAATTGTTATTTATGAATTATTTGTATTAGTTTTATAATAGATACATAATGTAAAAGTGGTATTAAATTTAATGTATTGCTTAAGAAGATTGATTTTCTTATGAGTTCTCATAATGAATATGTAATTTTAGCTTTTCTTTACATACTCCTAGAAGATATTCCTTAATATGAAGATGCATAATTAAGTTGCATGAGATTAAGATTGTATTTATGCTCTTGATTTATCATTCTTTATGAAATATCCTCTTATTCATTTACACTCATTTGTTGTTTGAAGATTGATAAGTATAGTAGAATATCTTGTTGCACCATGAATAATTGATGATTAGCTAAGATCGATGATCTAGTTAATTGTGGTCTATGATTGGATTAATGAGATATAGATAACTCCTTGTTCCTAGAACAGTCGCTAGTCCTGAGACCTTAACTAGTCAAAATCAATTAGATGAATCCTGGACTTGAGCATTTCTTATGTGTCTTGGAGGTCCTAACCTTGTAGAATATGTTGGGTGGGTAATTTCCTTATGTTATCATTTGAAATATGAAAAATTGAATAATATTGATGTTGCCTTCAGTTTATTGTGATGAAATTCATTGAGTAGTTATTAATTTATGTCATGACGCATGTCATTGTTGTAACGTTGTTAAAAAAAATGTATTCCCTCTTTTGTACATCACTTTTGTTGTTGTAACAAAGGGGTGGTTACAACAATGTTTGAGTATCTAAATGATGGAATCAATATGTAAATATTGATATACATGTAGAATGTAGAGGAGTGATGGTATCACTACAAATTTATTTTTCCTTAACTAGTTAGGATTATATTAAATTTTAAAAAAAATTGTAAAATCAAGAAATATCCAAATTAGTATGTAAAGTGTGGGTGTAACATTATAAGATCTTAACACAATGAAAATGATTTTTTTTAGTATGTAGAGCTCAATGTCTATTAGTGCAACATATCATTTTTTCATTTTTTTTTGGAAATAATTGAGAAATGGAAAATTTATAGGAGAAATATTAATAGTGAAATATATATTGCTTTCTCAAAATAATTGAAAAATGAAAATTTTATGAGAAATATTAGTACTATGTATTTTTTAAGCTAATTTAATAAATCAAGTCACAAGAAAAGTAGATTTTATATATATATATATATATATATATATATATATTTGTAATGTGTAGAAATAGTTATCCGTGTGTTCACAATTGGGTCATTTATGATTACTTGTAACGTATTGTGTAGCATATTGTATGGCTTCTTGAAACGTAAACATATTGAAAAATATGAAAAAGTATAAAGTATTAAATTTCCATATTATTAACTTACTTATTCTTAAACTAGTCCAAAGTAGACATATTCAATAACATTTGACACATGATAGGTGAAAAAGACAATTTGAGTGTTCATAAATGTATGAATAAATTCCTTTGAAATTCAGACATACCACCTATAATATTATTCCACCTACATTTTTAATTTATTTGAAAAGACTATAAAAATAAGTGCATGATTTACTCAATGAAAACGCATGCAAGATATTGAAATATGGAAAGACTAATCCAATGGCAAGCCAACCTCAACCTAGAAGCAAAGAGATACACTTTAAAATGTTGTATGAAAATAATCATTAAGAAAAATGTTAGTATTAAGATTCCATCCGATTTGACATTTTGTTTTAATGAAACCTTGTTTGTGTGGTCATATATAGAGCCGAATTGGAAATTCAAACTAATACAACTGCTCCAAATAATATCAATATGCTTTTGATATTGGTCTTAAGAAGATGCACAACACAATTTCTCAGCATAGTTTCTTTTCAAATATATTTCTTGCTTCCATGTGCACCACAAACTCATGTTTCAAAGTCGAAATCGATAATAAAATCTTGCTTATAGAGTAAGTAATGAATATATATGTAAGCAGTGAGTATATATGATGATGATGATGACGATGATTAATGTCCACTAACACTTAATTGGTCTATCAGACCTTAGGAGGGTAAGTGATTACTTGTGATTCTTTAGAATTTTTTTTCTGTGCTCGAAAAACATTAAGAGAAGATTTCCAAGATCACCATACTTTTGTTGAGTTAAGAGGTTAGGAAGGTTGGTAGTGTGATCAATATTTTGAAAATGAGATCTAATATGGGTATAGGCTGGACAATCTAAGAGAAAATGATTTTCATCTTCAACCTTCTTAGTGTCACAAAAGTGACACACTCTTTCATCCCATGGTGTTTTAGGAATTGACCAATGCCCAGTTTCACTATGGAGCTTGTGAGAATTTGTTCTTATCTTAGCAATGCTTATTTTTTTCTTTACACTTGGAAAAATAGATAAATTATGGTTGATTACATCTTTATAATACCTTAAATTTTTTTTTCCTCTAACTCTTTATCACACTGCATTTTTTCCTTAAATTTTGATTTGACGGTTTTTTTAATAGTATCTTTATTTTTCAAAACGGTTTCTTCCATGATTCCCCAATAGTTTAGCCAAGACCGGGCATCTTTATGCTATCCTCGCTTGAGTCGATGATGGTTATGACTTGATTTTGAAGCAATTTTAGGTAGCCTCTTGTCTTCCATGTTGTTTAACTTGTTCTTATAAATTAGGTGTTTAGTCATACCCATGCTCTCAATGGGGGAGAGCCTTGTTTCTAAGAGTTGGATGGGATATGATGTATTTCGTTTAATTTTGAGATTACACGTTATAAAATTATTTTGTATTTGCTCTATCTTTTTCCAGGATTCACGAGAGATACTATAGCCCCAGACTTCACATCCATAAAGAACAACAGGTGTAACAAGAGTCTCAAAGAGGATTTTCTTCTTATCCTAACTCCATCAACTGATTTACAATTGTTTTCAAGCCCATAATAAGCTTTCCATCCCCCAATAATCCTTTTCTCAATGCTATAATTGCAATTGAGCTTGTGGTGAATATCAATTCCAAGATATTTGTATGAAGTAACTTCCTCCAAGTTGTTGTTGTCATATACAAAGGTATCATAAGGGATCTTACTGGATTTAATAATCATGACCTTAGTCTTATTAGTATTAACAGTCATACCCATATTGGAGCAAAAATCCTTGAGGATTATTTGTTGGTTTTCAAGATCATGGGGACTCGTTGCCATAAGAACGATATCATCAGCATAAAGAAGAAGATTGATGACTATACCAATGAGAGTAGGGTCGACACAACCTTCTTTTTCCAAGCATTCTTTTAACTTATCAATGTATATGCCAAAAAGGGTAGGGGACAAGGGACAACCTTGTTTTATTCTGATATTGCAGTTAATCTCTTTTGACCAACCCTCAGTGTTTTTGAACTTAGCAATAACGTTCTCATACATCCTTATTGCAGAAGCCCTCAACTCGAGAGGCACTTTTATCTCTTCCAACCTATTCCAAAGATTTTTCCTAGGAACCATGTCAAAAGTTTTTCTAAAGTCAACAAAACAACAAAAAAGATTGGTTTTAGTATTACGGAACTCCTCTGCAATGATCCTAAAGGTAACAAGATGGTCCACAATTGAATGATATCTCCTAAACCCGGCCTGGCCTTTAGCTCTTTTACTGTGACTTTTTAGCCAAATACTAATCTTCTTTTCCAAAATAATTCCATAAAGCTTGGCTAAAATCGGGCTAATCATATGGTCCTATAATTAGAGAGAATGGTTTTATCTCCATTTTTAAAAATAGGAACAATGAGGCTTAGTGTCCAAGGTTTAGGAAAGCCATGCTTGACTGCTAAATTGAGGAGCTTGTGTATGTGAGGGATAAGGATTGGCCCTCCGATTTTAAAAATTTCAGCTTGGTAGCCTTCAATGTCCTTAGCTTTCCCATTTGCGAGCCGCTTAACCCCAAACTCTATGTCATCTAAAGAAAAAAATTATTCCTTTGTAGGGACATTAGGAATGGTGTCCATGGCATTAGGGAACTCGTAATGACTTTTAAGGTAGGAATTCCAGTGCGTTAAGGGAATCCTATTATTTTCTTTAGTATTGCGTTTTAGAATTTGGTTCCAAAACTTCTTAGGATCCAACTTGTATAGTTGTGAAAGTTCCTCTTGCCTTTTAATGATCTAGTATTTTTTTTTTCCTTTTAATTAGAGCTTTGTCCTTATTGATCTTATCGAGTTTTAAGGGCTCATTAGAAGCATCTTTAATGGTTTTCCTAACAATTTTACATTCTTTATCATACCAAGGGTTGGTTGTTCTATTATTCTTTTTATGGGATACCTAGAAAGAGAACTTGTTAATAGAAGTGGAAATGATAGTTGTAAAATTATGATAGAGTTCTTCAATGTTATTCTTATAAATTAAGAGATTTAATTTACTATTTAAAATTTTTAATAAAATGTCAACTTTACTTTTGTCAAAGCACAAATTCCTTTGATTTTATATATGTAAGCACTAAATATATATATATATATAATTTCAACTCATCCTTCTCAATGGAAATCTTGTATGATTTTCTGGATAGAAAATCTAATAGCGCCTTCGTGGCTGTGCGGAGTATTCATGGCAGATTAAGAGAAGGGTTTCCAGCGCGACTCTTTCGGAAGTCGCGGGGTTCGATATTTTATGTGAAAATAGAAATTTTCGGTTCTTCACGTACAGGCGGTAATGCCGAAGTTTTCCAGGGAAAGGATAGGATGGAGATTTTCAACATGGCCGAGGTCAGATTGAGGTGACTGCACATGCTCTACATCAAGAGGGCGTGAAAGTTCCTCTACGTGTTTGTCTTCGTTCCACGTGATTTGATTTTTCAATGAGGCGGCCCGGTAGAAATGGCGTTGTATTTGGTGCGTGACAGGCACCTGTTATTAGATTCATTCGATGTTATAGGTCTTGGTCTATACACATTTTGATTTTGATTCGGTTTAATGGTTAAAAATATATTTTTATGTTTTAATGTTATCGAATGAATAAATTGAAGAATAAATTTAAGGTATGTTTAGTTTTATATATTAAAATTTTAATAAGTTTAAGATATGTTTAGTTTTATATATTAAAATTTTAATTATTATTATTATAATAATAAATATGGAAAGATATAACAAAATTTTAAAGAATTATAATTAATTATTTATTTTTTTAGGTTAGATAATTAATTGGGTTTTAATGGATGTTAATCATCATTATCATTATCAACAATTATAATATTTTGATTTTCAATAACCTAATTATATGTTATCGAATAAATAATTAGTTTTATATATTAAAATTTTAATTATTATTATAATAAATATTGAAAGATATACCAATTATAATATTTTGATTTTCAATCATTTAAATTATTATTATTATTATAATAATAAATATTGAAAGATATAACAAAATTTTAAAGAATCATAATTAATCATTTATTTTTTTAGGTTAAATTATCAATTAGGTTTTAATGAATGTTAATCATTATTATTATCAACAATTATAATATTTTGATCTTCAATAATTTAAATGATTAAAAATATATTTTATTTTTTAATATTATTAAATGAAAAAAATTAAGGTATATATAATCTTGTATGCTGCAACTTTAATTTTAATATTAAAATTAGTTTATTATTATTATAATAAATATACTAAAACTTTAATTTTAATATTAAAATTAATTTATTATTATTATAATAAAGATTTAAAGATGATAAATTTACAGTATTTAGATTTTTATAATATGAATGAACTTTGATTATTTATAATAATATTTTGTTAGTAATATAAATACAAATTTTTTTATTATCTAAATTTAAATAACATAATTAAAATGCCCAATCAGATTAATGGTTGCAATGTCAATGATTGCATATAATTTTTATTTGTGTCACTAAGTTATGTTTAGACTTTAAATTGTTTAATTATGATGAATTAACTAGTTATATATTGAATTTTATATTATATGAAGAAATTAAAAGAAGTATAAAAAAATAGATAATATGTTTTAAAAACTATTTAAGAAGTATAATTGTTTTTCCATTTCATAAAATGAAATTTTTTAACATTTAAATTACATAATTAACTTTTTTATTAAAGCATTTTTTAACAATTTTTTATTATTATTATTAGGTTAGTGGGTTAGTTTTAGTAGTTGAATATTGTGAATTATAAGAATGAATTTTTGGAGTCAAGTTCTTGGGCTAGTTGTTTTTATGAGATTTTCGATATTTGTGGGTCTCATTGGATGTCCTTGTAGAGTTATGTGCACAATAGTCTATGCAACCTTCTTTACATAGGTGTCATCAATGAAATGAGGGGAAGTATCTCTAGGTTTCCCAATGATCTACTTTCACTAAATTATTCACTTAATTTTTATTTTCAATTACAAAACTTTTAATAAACATATTGTTAAAAATTCTCTCACTTCATCACAACCATGGCTATCTAGTCTTAAGAAAAAACTATAAGGAATTGATGTTAAACATTCACTAATACCTACTTTGGTCTATTGGAGCTTGAGAAAAAATGGTAAACAATTGCATGGATTGTTTTAGAATTTTATTTCTAACACCCTATTTCATAGGGGCTTGAGAGTTTGTTCTTATTTTAGTAATGTTGATTTTATGCTTTTACTTATTTATAATAAAATGAAGTTTTTTTTTTATTTTTTAATAACTTTGATTTCAAGCTTTTTTGTTATTTATAATAAAATGATACTTTTGATCTTTTAAGGTTAGTATTAATTATCTATATATAATATCTTAATTTTTTCTTATCCTCTAACTCTGCTAATACTCAAATTTATATAAATTTAAATATAATATTTTGTTTTTATAATTTCAATATTTTATAAATTAAAGATAATAAATATAAAAATATTATTGCTTAAATTTTGAAAAATTAAAAAAAACTTTACAAATTTTTCCATTAATTTTTTTAATTTATAACATATTTTATTTTAAAAAATAATAAGATAATCTTGAAAACAAATTTTTTTTTCTAATAATTTTTTAACTCTTTAACATGAGAAATGCAAATTTAAAAATAATAAAAGATAAAATTTAATACTTTTAAAATCTTAAAGATGAAGATTTAATACTTTTAAAATCTTAAAGATGAAGATTTACTAGACAAAAAAAAAATATAAAATATAATTTTATTTTTTATTTTTTATTCTTAACATGAAAAATATAACCCTAAAAACAAGTTATAAATATAATTTTTAAAAAAATTAATAAATAACATGTAACAATAAATTTGACATTACAATATTAAATACAACTTTACAACTTTTTTCCACATTTAACCTTCTAAATTATAAATATAAGTTATACAATAATTTTTTTTTTTAATATTTTTCTCAAATTAAATACAATTTTACAACTTTTTTCAAGATTAATATATTAAATATATTTTTACAAATTTCAATATTATAAAAAAAATACATTTTATAAATAAATAAAAATTTCATTTATTATTGATAACCTATAACATTACTACATCCATGGAAAACAATGACATTAATTACGACATTACTGCTGCCACTAAATATTTTTTTCATTTGGAATATTGAAATTTGTTATACTTAAATATTTTTCCAATATCTTTGAAAAAATCTGAATTATCAATATTATGTAAACGATGTATTAGTTTGGTTTTTTTTAATTAAAACTGCATTTTGTCAGAAATTTCCTACTAAACCATCAATATTTTAACAATGACATTAATTACGACATTACTGCTGCCACTAAATATTTTTTTCATCAATATTTTAACAATGACATTAATTACGACATTACTGCTGCCACTAAATATTTTTTTCATTTGGAATATTGAAATTTGTTATACTTAAATATTTTTCCAATATCTTTGAAAAAATCTGAATTATCAATATTATGTAAACGATGTATTAGTTTAGTTTTTTTAAATTAAAACTGCATTTTGTCAGAAATTTCCTACTAAACCATCAATATTTTAACATTTTCCTATAGAATAAAAAAACAACATTCACACACGTTTAAAAATTTTAATGTTAAAAAATTGATTTAATTTCTCACATGAGTGCAGAGTGCAAATATCTGATCAAGTTATTTCCAAAAGGAAGTTAGTACACCTGTGCATTTTTCTCCCAAAAGGAAGTTAGTACACACAATTTATGCATTTGTTTTCCTAAAAGGACGTTAGTACACACAATTTATGGCCCTAGGAAATGGCATTCAAGTTCAACTAATAAAAATATTAAAGAAGTAAAAATGTATGTTAATGATAACTAAAATATTATCTTGTTTTTTCATAAGTTAATAATTAATAATAATATAATGGATTTTTTTTTTGTTTTTATTATGGGAAATAATGGTAAATATTAAAATATATTTTTATTCCTAACTTAAAAATTTAATACATTCACATAACATAATATTAAAATAAATCTAAATCAATTTACAACACCATGTGCATTTGTAACCAATCTCCTCTCTTGAAATTTCAAAAAATTAAAAATATTCTATTTCTCAACAAAAGACTTTTCCATACAATAAATTTTCCCTTTTTTTATTTATTTTTTATTATTTTCAACTTTTTTCTTGAATCTAAATTTTCTCTTGAAATTTCAAAATATTAAAAATACTCTATTTCTCAATCAAAACCTTTCCATACACTAAATTTTTCCCATTCTCATTCTCTTTTATTATTTTCAACTTTCTTTTTAAACTTAAACTTTCTCTTTTCATTCTCTTTTATTATTTTCAACTTTCTTCTTTATTATTTTCAATTTTCTTCTTGAACCTAAACTTCCTCTTGAAATTTCAAAAAATTAAAAGTACTCTATTTCTCCACAAAAAGCATCTACATACACTAAAATTTGTCCCTTTCTCATTCTCTTTTATTATTTTCAACTTTCTTCTTAACCTAATTTTTCTCTCTCAAAAAAAGTGTTGATAGGGAAAATTGTTGCCATGAGTAATAAGGGTTTAACCCAAAAAAATAACCTAATTAAAATATTTTTTATATGATATGGAAAAACCCTTTGAATTAATGACCTACCAACATTTCAACGAGATTTAAGATTTTAAATTCTTCCTTTATATAATTTTTTTTTTTATCAATTTTAACTAGCCTACTATTAACAACTAAATTAAAAATATTATACTACTTAGAAATATTATACTACTAGCATGCTAATGTTCTTAATAGAAAAACAATAATTTAAGATTGAATAATTTTTATTTTTTTTTAAGATTTTAAAAACAATTTTAAATAAAAAATAAAAATTTAAGATTGAATATAAATTTATTTTTTTTAAATTTTAAAAACAATTTTAAATCAAAGAAGAAAATCAATAGCTACAATAAAACTCTAATAAAAGAACAAACCTCTGATAAAACCACATTGCATAGTGAGATTTGATGAGATTTGATAAAAGCTAGAAGTTTCCAAGAAAAAAAGATTAATACGAAATATTGATAACTTGTAAGTAATGTGTAGCATATCAAACATTCTATACAATACATCACATTTTCTTTAGAAATTTTAATACATTCCATTTTCTTCATAAATTGGTCGAACACAAATGGCTTCTTAGTATTAATCATAAGTAATAATTCTTATAAAAGTGTTGCATTGAAAAAGCCATTCTCTCATCTTTCTTTCTACTACTTATACATGACAATAGTTAGTTATAAAACTAATTTTATATTCAAAAAATTAAGAACTAATTTCATATTCAAAAAATTAACTTCTTAATGAATTAGGTGAGTGGTCCTTTGGAAAGTCTTTTCTAAGTTTTTCATGTTTAA
>SNQJ01S0025801.1:36254-68606 GCA_010110895.2 Picea sitchensis
TTTTGTAATCTGGGAGTGTCATCAGTTTATCATTAATGACCTTCAGACCGGGGAGACCTTTCTTCTGGAGAGCCTCGATCTTGTTGAAGAACCTTTGTACCCCCTGGTCCATGATCTGAAACTTTTCTTCCAGTTGAAGCATTAATCCTCTTTTGGTCAAAACTCTTTTGACCTCAAGGATAGTCTTTGTTCTGTCTTCTATCTTCAGCTCTTCAAGTTCTTCTCTGGTCTTAGAATTGAGGAATTTGGTGATATCATTTGCCTGAGTTGGTCTATCTCCCAATTCTACTCTGATTTTATCAATGGCCTGTTTTCTCCTCTGGACCAACTCATTCTTCTCAAACATAATTTGTATCATGGGCCATATCTCATTTATGGACTTTGTGATGTCTGTCCATACATTCTCTTTGACCTCATCCAAAGTCTTCCCTACCACTGATTTCTTTTGGAGCTGTTGTAGCTCCTTCCTGAGCTGCTCAGTTACCTTCTTTTCCTTGGAGAGACTAGTCTGGAAAGAAGTTTTGAGTTCCTGGAGGTTCTCAACTTCCTTCTTAAGCCTGTTGATTTCTGTCTCTTGCAAGTTCATATTCTCCATGGATTTGGCGACGTCGACTGTCCCTTCTTGTGATGTTACTGGAGTTGCAGATGGGATTTTTGTCACTGCTGCTGTGCTTGCTCCTGAAATTGGGATCGCACTCAATGGAATGACTTCTATTGGCTTCATCTGCTCCTTTTCTTTTAATAATCTTTCCATCTCAGCTTCCATTTATTTGAGCTGTGCGTTCTACTCCATGAGTAGCTTGAGCATTTCATCATTCTCGCCTTTTTTCTCTACTATCTCCTTCACCTGTGAGTCTTCTGTGGGCAGGAGTTTCAGTTGTTTCCTTAAAGCGGCGATGTATACATTCTTCTTCTTTATCATCTCCTATGCATCTTTGACGTTGGAGGGATCATAGACGATCTTGAGGACCAACTCCTCCAAAGTTTTGATTCTGTTGTCTTTTGCAAAGGATGATATATTCTCCATCTTGAGTTGTGTGTGAGCATTGTTCAATGATACCTGTAATTTTGCTGCAGAAGCTGAAGCATGTGCCAACGTATGGAACACCATCTCCCCTTTCTGTTTATGCAGATCCATCTGATCTGTCGGGTGCACGTCCTTCGTCTAGAATTCAAAGGTGGCCCTCTTGTAGTCTGTCATTACCTTGGGGTCTGGCACTTGCACCTGGAGGAAGGCCATGTGCATCCTGCCCTTTTCTGTGTCAAATGAAAACAACAGCCTATGCTACGCAGTCGACGTCTGTTTTCGAAATTGAGCATAAGTATTGGTGGTAAGGGTTTGATTATTTTTCTTAATCATCTCGTACTTCTCGAAAATGCTCAATTTGGGCCTAGTCTTGCCTGGCTGAGTGTCCAGAGGGGAGTCTGTGGATTTCTTCGGTACTACTAGGGTGATTTCCTTATGAAGGATCAACCCGAAGGGTGGAATGATAGATTTGACCACTGTGGTAAGTGGGGCTTCTTTCTCCCTCGTAGGGCTAGGAACTGTGGTTGTCTTGGGCCTCTTAGTGTGTAACTGGAACTCTTCGGACGACACCTCCATGACAGGCGGAGATGATTCTTGTCGGGGCCTTTTTTCCTTAGGGACCTACGGCGTGGTTTTTGGTGGCACAGTGGTCGGGGGAACCTGTTGTTCCACTTTGATCAAGGTGTCAGGCACCCACACTGTCTGATTGGTGAATTTTTCAATCTCGGGCTTGGACTCATGAATATACGGGATGTTTTTATTTTTCACCCACATTTCTGAAATGATCCCGCATGGATCATAGTGCCATGGGAAAATTAAGAAAAACTTCATTTCTCTCAGCATCTGGTCCGCTTCTTCTCCGGCGCCACAACTGTTGCAGATGAAGGAGACAATTTGCCCCTTGATTCTGAGTTGCTGCTTTTTCTTCAAGGATACAAAATGGATGTCATCTGAATTCATAATTTGTCTTATATACTCTAAAGCAAAGATTCTTACCGGCAAATATTTGGGCATCTTGTAGGGCGCCAACTCGCATCTGAATACTCTGATCTCAGTATGGTTTTGATACAGGTACCAATCCTCGGTCTTTATGTTATCCGAGAGATGCAAAATTCTCTGGACTTCGTCATTTATTTGAGGCTCCGGCCTGCCGCTCAACATGCTTACCAACGGGTGGTAGAATAGATCAATGAATGCTTTGAAGATGTATTATGTGGAGTTATGCTTCAACAAAGAGGTCCATGTTGTGACTGGTTGAGTCCTTCCATCTGCGTCCATCTTCTACATGGAGAAACTAAATTTATCCGCTTGATAGAAAACAAACATGTAGGCCAGTATAGACGAATATGTGAACATGCCTTCTGTGCCAAAATTCATGAACTGTTCGTGAATATTGTCGGCCAAGAAGGTGATAAAATCAAATTATGTGGTGGATTTTTCATCAGTGGAGAAAATGGATAGAAAACCCAGAATGGGCTCATCTACCCACTGGTCAGAAAAGTACCCTAACAGGGCACAAAGGGAGGAGATGACTTGGTTTCCTTTGGTGGAGAACATGGACGATGGGTAAGGGGGATTTGTGGAAGGGAATTGAGGGGAGGGGGGAAGGAAAAGTTTGAATATTTGAGCTCTCTGGGGAAAATTCATCTTCTGATACAACTCCGTAAGGATTTCCAGGTTGAAAGGAGCCGCAGAGTCTGCACGGGGAATTTTCATCATCTGGTTTATGTCTTCGAGAGTGATGAGGAACAGGGTGTCTCCGGATGAGGATATGACGGCTCTCTGTTCAGGAATATAGTGAGCTTGGCATTTAAGTGCGAACTCAGGAAAATGGTCTATCTGGGTAAAAAGGTAAAGGGGCAAATCGGACTCCCATAGTCCAATTTCATCACTCAGGTCCAGGAAAACCTCCCGGAGCTATGACTGGAGGTCTGAAAAATCAAAATCACACTTGGTATCAGTGATCAATCTGTCTTTGTCAACCAATGGGATCTTTTCCAGGTCGATAGGAGGTGGGAGAAAAGGATTTTCCTCTCCCTCTTCATGGCTGGGCTTTGGTGCCATCTCTGCAACAGTACCTGCAAATAACACGAAGTTAGTGGGGTCGACTGACTATGGATGAAGGCGAAGGAAAAGCAATGGAGGCGTAAGAGGTAAATTTTTCTGGTGCGATGGATGAATAGTGAATGAAGGGGGAATAACGGTAGTTTTATTTAAAACTAGGTTCGACTGGGTTGAGTAGGAGAGGGTTCGAGCAGTGAAGTATTTTTTCTTGTTGGTTTGACCTGTGTGAGGGGTTTTTCGACCTGAGAGGGATAAAATTTTCTTTGTTGGACTGGGGTCCTGGATTTTCTAGTAGTATTTGTTGTAATTTTTAGATGATCAATCAGAAATGAGCATGTTGTTCACAGAATTCTTGTGTGGAGATGTTGGTGGTGTTTCTTATCTTTGTTAAGTTTTTCCTGTTATCTTTTCGTGTGTTTTCAATTCTTATTATCAAAAGAAGAGTAATAGAAGAAAAATTTATTGTGAAGTACTCTGCCTCTGATCTTGTGATAATATTTATGTTTCTCCTCTAAAAAGATAGTTTAGGAATTCTTAGCTGCTCCTTGCTTGGATTTTTCCTCCCCTAGTTCTTCCTCAAATCGACGTCATCAAAACTTAATTCGATCCAACATTTCTGCTACCTTTCCCTGTGTAAAAGCTTTGTCCAGATCTGAGATGTGAATCACATTTTTAAGCGCAGACCCCATTTGCCCAATGGCCCTCCTTGTTGTCCCAAACTAACCATTTAAAAATCAAAACCCTATACTTTTATAGCTAGCCAAACATTCATCCTATACAAACCAAATTAAATCGAAAAGAGAGATCCCTCTCTGAGTCTTGGTGGGCTAGATCCAAGACTCGAAGTGGTTCGAGGTTACCTCTGTGATTGCCTCAGCAGCCTTAGGAAAATTACAGAGCGCTAACAATGTGGAAGTGTTTAAATGACAATTAGCATATCCCAAGTTAAGGGTAAAAAATATACATAAATAAAGAAGACAAGTTGAAGACACGAGGCTACTAGCGAACAGTAAAAGCTAATGAACTTTATCCAAACGAGAACCCAATCAAACTAATCAAACTGGAATAATATTACAGGGTCAACCCAAGACAATGATGGTCACCGACCGCGCTTAACCATTAGACGACACAGAGTTCACACAACGCATTCATTCAAATCAAAATTGAATTAATATTTATAAAGAAAACCAAGGACTGGGAATTTGCACCGCCACACAGCAATAGAGATTCAATATTTCCCTTAATTAGAAGGATCTGTCGCAGATGCACGTGCAAGGAACATGGAATTTGCACCACCACACAGCAATCGATATCTCAGAATTTCCTTTAAATTAGAAGCATTTGTGGCAGGTGCGCGTAAGGATCATGGAATTCACACCACCACACAGTAATCGAGATCTCAGAATTTCCTTTAAATTAAAAGGATCTGTCACAGATGCGCCTTACCTCCAGGAGATCCCGTGGTAGAGGAATTTAGGGAGTTCACATCCTCAGATCCATGCAAATGAAAAAAACCCTTGAGGGGACTACAAATATTTCGGAGGGAGCGCTCACAAGTCCAAGACTGGTAAGATTTATGAGAAAAATAGAGTGAGAGATCCTTAAATCTGGATTTAGTTCACTCCAAAAAATAGATAAAATATGTGAAACAAACACACCTTGAGGCTACGCTCACTTCTCTATTATTCAATGAAGATTGATTACATTCTTAAATAGGAAACTACTCTACGGTTACATGCAAACCACTAACAACTAGACTCTATAGGCAGTTCAACTACGAACTGACTCTTAAGATGCCTACAACTGACTCTCACAACTAAAGCTTACAACTGGTGCTTACTCCATTATTTCCAAGTCTCCCCCTTAATGGAGAATGAATTGACTTCTACACCTAACATCTCCCTAAACAACTCAAACTTAATCTTTCCAAGAGGCTTAGTGAAAATATCAGCAACATTTTCACTAGTATTACAATACATAAGATCTATTTCATTTGACTGCAACTTTTCTCTAACAAAATGAAATTAAGCTTCAACATGCTTTGTCCTTGCATGAAAAATCAGATTCTTTGCAATATTGTTTGAACTTTGATTATCACATTTGATCATTGTAGGTTCCTTTCGTTCTTCTCCAACATCTTGAAGAAGTCTTCTTAACCAAACAACTTTACAAGTTGTTGCACACAAGGCTTTATATTCTACTTCAGTAGAAGACAAAGATACAGTAGGTTGCTTTTTACTACTCCATGAAACAACCCCGGATCCAATGCCAAACGCATATCCAGTGGTTGATCTTCGATCATCCATATTGCTAGCCCAATCAGAATCTGAGTAACTTGTCAACTCAACATCAGATGCATCAGTATATTTAATACCATAATCAAGTGTACCTTTTATATACCTGAGTACTTCCTTTGCTGCATTCCAATGGATTTCATGAGGTTTTTCCATAAAATGACTTAACACACTCACAGAATATGCAATATCAGGTCTGGTTGTGGTGAGATAATTCAAACTACCCACCATTTGTCTATACACAGTGCCATTCACCTCCTTTGAACCATCATCACAAGAAAGTTTCACATTATGTTGCATGGGAACACTAGAAGACTTACACTGATCCATTTAAATATCTTAATTATTTCTCTGATATACTTACTCTAAAAAAAAAAAGGTTGTCCTGCATTTCTCCAAAATTCAAGACCTATGCAGTGATGTAACTCACCAATATCTTTCATTTCAAAAACTTTTGACAACTGCTCCTTGATTTCACCAATTAATTTCTCTGCATTTCCTGTAATTATCAGATCATCAACATATAAAGAAATCAATACTATATAAACCTGCTCATCAAATTTGGTATACATATTTGGATCACTCTTGCTCCTCATAAAACCCTATTGAAGAAAGAAAGGGTGTATTTTCTCATACCATGACCTAGGTGCATGTTTTAGTCCATACAGTGTTTTTTTTAACTTACACACTAAGTGTTCTTTCCCCTTTTCCACAAACCCTTCAGGTTGAGTAAGGTAAACCTCTTCCTTTAACTCACCATTCAAAAATGTAGATTTAACATCTAAGTGGTGTAGCTTCCAATGGTACTTTATAGCTAAAGCAATTAATATTCTGATAGTTTTCAATTTAGCTACTGGTGCAAATGTTTCAGCATAATCAATACATTATGTTTGTAAATACCCCTTTGCAACTAGTCTAGACTTATACTTATCTATACTACCATCTGATTTAAACTTGGGTTTGTATATCCATTTGCATCCAATGGAATTCTTATGTTTAGGCAATTCAGTCAATTCCCAAGTATTTTTTTTCATTATAGATTTGTATTCTTCCTCCATTGCATTTCGCCATTCATCATGTTCATTAGCTTCATCAAAACTCATCGGTTCTATGAAATTTTAAATGCTACTCATTAGAGCATATTATTTATACCTCTCAGGAAGCTGAATCTGTCGTGAAGATCTTATCAACTAATTATCTTCCTCCCCACTTTGTGAATATCTGTCTTCGCCTCTAAGTGAACTGTGACTGCTTGAATTGTCCATATCACTGAGTCCTTCTTGATGTTGCTGCTATTGTTGTCGTTGCGGGGATGGCTATTGTTGTGTGGGTTGTTGTTGTTTCTTCTCTTCTTTAACTCCTTCATCAAGAAGTCTCTGCCATTCCTCATGACTCTTGTCGTCATGATTTCCTACTTCCTTCTCATGGAAAAGTACATCTTGACTTGCAAATACTTTGTGAGTAGCAGGATCAAACAGTTTGTATGCTTTAAATTCAAAACAATACCCAATGAAAACACATTTAATGGCTTTATCATCCAATTTCCTCCTATTCTCCTTTGGAATATGAGCAAAATCCTTACACCCAAATACTTTCAAATTATGAACTGCAAGTTTGGAACCATACAAACCCTCGAAAGGAGTAGCATTATCAAGACACCTTGTTGGACTTCTATTCTTTAAATAAACTGCAATATTTATAGTTTCAGCCCAAAATTCATTTCAGAGATTATTACCTTTCATCATACTGCGTGCACACTCTACCAGAGTTATGTTTTTTCTCTCAACGAATCCATTCTGCTATGGAGTGTGAGGTACTGTAAACTGTTGTTCTATTCCATTGTAACAACCTCCTCGTTATGAAGACAAACCTCTTAAAACAAGTGCAATTTTTTTTGTGTGTGCGTGTGTACAAGGCTAACAAGACATTATACTCTGCACCACCACATGATGACAAATCAGGGCGCATAGAACTGTGATATCAACACAAATATCTAAGACGCACATCAACATCTGCCAGCAATGAACAACAATCAACCAACAAAATAATAAGACTAACTACCCGCCTGTCCTACCCTGCAATGCTTACGACCTCCAAGACACATAAGAAACGCTCAAGCCCAGGTTCCCATCGATTTTAACCATTTAAGGTCTCAGGGATGGCGACTATTCTGAGGAACATGGAGGTGTCTACACCCTGCCCAACACAACAGACCAAGCCTTCTAAGATAATGACAATAACATAACCATCAAGATTGCAAACAACAAGGTTATGCACATTAAGCCATTTTACGATAGTGCATCATTATTAACTCCTTAAATTGCTCTCTACTATTACAGTATTGCATGGGAGGTGTATTTTTATGAGATTACAAGACAATGAAAAATAATCTAGCATGTAAGGTATTAAACACAGTCTATTCTGATATCCATTATGAGCCCGACTTCGCATGTCTAAAGTGCATAAAATCATTAAGGTATGATCTAAATTAGTCTTGAAAACATTTCATTGTGCAATTTCTAAATTACCAGTGACAACAGAGCATCATCTAAATTCCCATTTAAAGAACATTACTAAGCATGTCTAAATATTCGACGGGATTATTAACTAAAAATATAGTCATCATTAATTAAAATCTATTTAGTCTGTCAATTGTAAACTAGCCATTTATTAAAAACTTGCAATATCCTTAATTAGAACTGAATGATGCATGTTCTCAACATTTGTAAAGATGATGAGGCAGGTTAGAAATTAAGAGATTGTACTCAGCTTGAAAGACATTACAATTGGTAAGCATCACATTTTATCCTTCTACACATTCCAAAAGGGAAATTCTAAATTAATCTTATTCTCAATCTACTAGCCATTAGCATTAATTGAGGCATTAACTAAATTTAAGTAGCTTACTTTTATTACATACTAACTGAAATAAAGTAATTGCTTGTTATGAAATATTAACTAAAATAGATTGCTTTTATTTAAAAAAAAAGGGTAGATTGCTATTTTTAAAGACTAACATAACAAAGTAGTTGCTACTATGAAATGTTAACTGGAAAAAACAGATGGATTTTATTTTAAAAAGGGGTAGATCGTTATTGGAAATTACTAACAAATAAAGTGGTTGCGGTTATAAAAATATTAACTGGAAAAAGTAGATTGTTTGCCTTTATTGCTATTTTTAATTAGTCCTCCAACTGTCATCTAAATCTAAGTTCGTCCCATCCCAATCCACTGGCCATTATCCTTATTAAATCAATACCAAAAGGGGAATAAAAAATTGTTGCTGGAGCTACACAGTCAGCAAAGGAGGGTGGTCTAGGGTGGACGAACGGGAGTGAACTTGCCCCTTGGTTAAGCATTTCTAAACAACAATACCCAAGCCAATAAATGACAAGATTGGAAACAAATAAAAAAAATGGGCACAGCCAAGACAACCCAATCCAAACATATGGTAAGCATGCAGGTTTGTTAACTGCAGTTAATACACTACAGTTCAAGGCGCCCCTGGAGGTAAATCGCAGTGATAAATGTTGGTGCGAAGAGTGAGGTGATGCACCAGTTTTACTGCAGGTAATGCGCCATCATTCACGGGTCTGGAGGTAATACAACTTCTGACCATAATCATCTCTGTGAGGGTAGGCACCATCAATGGAGCGTTGTCCTGTACACCATTTTGCTCTTAAATAAATGCCCAGAATCATGAGAAAAAGGGGTAAAATCTAGTTAACAAACAAGGTGGGGTAAGGGCCCAAGGTTGATATGATGTACAGAGATGTTTTAGTCCCTGTGAGGTAAGAAATATGCATGGAATCCCTCTGCGTGATAACGACACATGTCCCAACACCTTAGAAATGTACAGGTTGGAATGGTGGGTTCGTTGTCCAGAAAACATGACAGAACCAGCTAGCTTCCAATAATGGGGAGTGGTCAACAGAAGGAGAAGAAATGGAAGGATCGCCAAATGGAAGCAATAATGACGCCCAAGCAATATCAAGGATCATGCGAGAGAATTATTTGAATGGATAAACATTTTTAAAGGAGAGCTGCAAACCTCAGAATCTGACACTATAGCACTTCCTTGTACACTGTAACATAGCAAAGTGAAATCAAAATTGATGTATTTTCACACGAGGAGGGTTGGGACCATGACCGTGCTCAACAACACTTGAACTACAGTGTAGTCGTTAGATCGAAGAGAACTGGAAATGGAGGTGAGTGGCATTTCGAGAGCTCTTGGGAAAAAACTGGATATAGAAGATTTTGTTAAAATAGGACTGGCAGACGATGCATCCAAACATGGGATTTATAATGATGAATAAAACAACCTCAAGATTGCAATGAATGAAAACCTTGATATGATTACAGTAAGAAAAATGGATATAAATTACTACATGTAAAATTTCGCTAACCCTCATTCACATTAGATATAATTTACATTAAATAAACTCTCATCTGTTGCATCATTCAGAGGATTTTATTATCCATCAAGAATAAAACCAAGCAGAGGAAACCTTTTACATCTTTTACATTTTTCACATATTTACCAATGCTGGAGTGATAAAAAAAGTCAATCCAACAAGAACTAAACACATATTAAAGTTAATGATTTTCTACTCAATACACATGCCAATCTAAATCATCAATCCTACAACATTCTAGCATTCAACCAGAAGCGTACCGTTTCCTGTTCGCCTACTCTGGGTGTCCTCCACACACTCCATGAAAATCCATCTCGTCGACCGTTGAGACTACACAGGTACGCTAGGTGTACTATGCTTCCCCCTTAGCCCCCTGAGACACAAAGGGGCCACACACTATCCAGATGGTACGTCTAGCTCCCAGCTCACCTCGCAAAGCCGAGCTACCACTCCTCTTCGAGCTGGAAAATCCCAACTCCCCACAAGTAATCAGTCAAGTCACTAATCTAAAAGCATAACGTTACGCTAACAATCAATCCCTTACTTCCTCCTCCTTCCTCTCTTTTATAGATTTATAGAACCTCCAAACATTCCCTAAATCTCATTTAATTTAAGTTTTAATAAAAATCTTCTAATAATTCTCCTTCGTACAAGTGTCATCCATCCCCCGTGTTTCTCCATTAATTGTTTTCTTTAATTAATGAATTGTTTTAATTTACCTCACCTACGTAGAGTTACTCCTAAATTTACTCCTAGGTGTCCCTAGATTCCCTTACAGGATTTAAATACTTTCCTTAAAATGAAGTTGCTAATTTAGTTCAATTTAGAAGGTTCTTAATTGCAGATTCTTTACTAAGTTGACCTCGCTTTTTACCATAAGTTCCCCTCTTTCCCTTATTATGTTAAATCCATTCCCTAGTTTCATAAATTTCATAAATCCTTCTTTCCCCTTTTATTAGGGGCAAAATGGTAGTTGCGCAATTTACCCTCTTTTCCCCCTTTTTATTAATTTAATGTCTTTTTACACTTTCACAAGATTAAATAATTAATTTCTTATTTACCTTGGATATCACAATTTTATTTAAGTTCTTATTCTCTTCATTATACCCCAAAAATTTATAAAGTCCACAATTATTGCTTGAGTGGTTTTGTTATTTTATTTTAAACTTTATCATTTTATCTTTATAGAGATATTTTCTTAAGGATAGACAAAATTTTACCCCTAGAGAAGTTTTTGACTTGGAACTTAGATTCTGAAATCGGAGACATTTAATTAGGGGAGTTGTTTTAAAATTTATTAAAGTGTTGAATGTATTACGGCCATATAGGTTCGTTCCTTTATCATCCTCAACGCGAAGTGCCCTTCAGGATGCACCACGTGCTCCAAGAGTGCTGAAGTTCTTCAAGATGCACCACGTGTTCCAAGAGTGCCACTCACCATTATTTATTTTATACATCGTGTTCTTCAGAACGCACTCCACGGCTCCAAGGTTACTCCTTTCGCTTTTTGTATGCCGACATGCCCTTCTCGTGACACACCACGCGGCTCCAAGGGTGCCACTTCGCCTTTCGCTTTTCGCGCAACATGCTCCTTTCAGATGCACCACGCCTTCCGCTGGTGCCGTACCGCTTCTTTGACTGATCATTGGTAGACATTAATAACCCCTGGAGTCAACACTCCGCCAGGTGAACTTGTGGGAGACGAAGGGCTTGTAAGGAATAAGGCCCCCTCCTTATTGGGCGCCCCTTAGAATCATCTTGAGCGATTGTCGCAGTCTTCTCTCGTGGCATCGTGGGTCCTCTCGAACTAGGTAATCATTAACCTATAGTTAGAGCCATGGTGAGAGTGCTAGTAGGCTGTGGCCGGGCTGTTGTCCACACCTCTCCCTCAACCTCTCTGGTAGTCGTGTGTGGCCCTTTTAATCCATATGTGAGTCTGGTTAGCAAGCTATCATCAGCCTGTATCATCAACAATCACATTAGACATGTCCAACATAATACCATCTAATCAAATGTACTAAAATCACAGTAAAACAATCAACCCCAATAACACACTCCCTAACTCTATCTGAAGTCCAAGGGTTCTGTCAATGCCTCTGCATCCTCAAGGTCCAAAATCATACACACTTAGTAAAACTGAGTCAATAGCACCTGTCTTTGTCAAAGCAGTAAAACATCATGTCATCTTTCATAATGCATAATAATCAAGGACAAATGTTTTAATATCATAATAGTCCAAATCACTTGTGAGCAAGTGTCCTCAAAGAATAAGTTTTCTCAAAGCACCAGAGTAGGATGTTACATACACCCTCTCTTGGTCTAAACTTCATCCCGAAATTTCATAGTATAAATTTCAAAATAAGTGTGTCACAGTATCATAATTCTATGTATCAAACAAAAATGGAAACTGATGGTGCATATCATATGCATCCTTCCAGATCGCCGAGTGAGGACTATAGTTTTCCCACTAGACCTTGACCTGATCTACCATTCGACATCGTAACTGTCGAATGTGATGATCTAAGATGCGGGCCAGCTCAGCCGTGAGTTCTCCCTCGTCCGATACCTGCAAGGAACACATGTCAATCACATGTGTAGGATCACTATTGTAATGTCTCAAAACAGATACATGAAAAACACCGTGGATACGCCTCAAGGAATTAGGCAAGGATAGTCGATAGGACACAGGCCCCTTTCTCTCCACAATATCGAAAGGTCCCATGAACCTAGGAGAGAGTTTAGCCCCCTTCCCAAACTTGATCGAACTCTTATGCGGTTTGACCCGCAAGAAGACTCAATCGTTGACCTCGTAACTACGGTCAAATCGATGTGCATCGACATAACTCTTCTGTCGATCCTACGCTTCTTTAATCCTTTATCTTATTGTTTGCATTTTCTCTTCCATTTCTTGGATCGCTTATAGTCCCACCAGGACCCTATCCTCAAGTCGATCCCAACTCAAAGGTGTCCGACACAGTCTCCCGTAAAGAAACTCGAAAGGCGCCATCTTAATGGTGCTCTGGTAACTATTGTTGTAAGCGAACTCGACTAGCGGCAAGAATTCTTCCCAACGCTTTTGTTGGCCCATCACGTACATGCGCAACATGTCTTCCAAGGTTTGGTTCATTCGTTCAGTCTGCCCGTCAGTCTCTGGGTGATACGCAGTACTAAAGTTAAGTTAGGTTCCAAATGCCTCTTGGAAACTCATCCAAAATTGTCCAGTAAACACTGATCCTCGATCGGATATAATCCTCTTAGGCACGCCATGCAGCCTCACAATCTCACTGAAGAAAAATCTAGCTATGTCAGGCGCCTGATACGTCGTATGCATAGGAATAAAGTGAGCACTCTTCGTCAGAGTGTCTACTACTACGAAAATCGAGTCATGTCTCCTTGTTGTCAGTGGCAATCCAACAATAAAATCCATCGAAATAACTTCCCATTTCGATTTCGGAATGGCATGTGGTTGTAGTAATCATGTTGGGTGTCTAAGTTCAGCCTTTACCTGCTGAAATTCTAGACATCTGGCCACATAGTTGACTATGTCGGCCTTCATTCCCTTCCAGAAGAATAAGGGTTTAAGGTCTTCCATCATCTTCATGACTCTCGGGTGAGCCATGTAAACTGCTCTATGAGCTTCGCTCAGGATCAACTTCCTCAACTCGTCATTTGGCGGTACGTAAATCCGACTTTTAAACCTCAATAAACCATCGCTATCAAATGAAAATCCATCATATCATGGTACCATCATTGTGTTTTGTTCGATAAAACCCTCGACCTCTTTGTACCAGTCGTCATCACACTGTTAAGTTAGAATATTTTCACGTAGATCCATCTGAAGAGGCAACACTGAAAATATGTGTGGCCTTCGACTCAAAGCATCCGCCACTTGATTCAGTGTTCCCTTTATGTAAGTAATCTCAAAGTCGTACTCGTTAAGAAATTCCGACCAACGTCGTTGTCGCGCGTTCAGGTTGCTTTGCGTAAAAATGTGTCGTAGTCCACAATGATCAGTATTTAGTTCAAATTTTCGTCTAACAAGGTAGTGTCTCCAAACCTTCAAGGCATATAAGATGGCTAATAACTCCAAATCATGGGTCACATAGTTCTCCTCATGCATTCTCAGTTTCCTCAAAATGTAAGCAATCACTCGTCCGTCTTGCATCAAAACTCCGCCTAGACCTTCCTTGGATGCATCAGTGCATACCAAGAAGTTCGCATCCATGTCAGGGACCTTTAGTATCGGCGTTGTCATTAGAAACTCCTTAAGCCTATGAAATTCTTCCACGCATTTATTGGTCCAAACAAACTTCTTGTTTTTCTTTTGCAATTCCATGATTGGATTTGCTATTTTCGAAAATCCCTCGACAAATCGTCGATAGTATCCTGCTAAACCCATAAAGCTACGCACTTCCGTGACATTTTTCAGCACAGGCCATTCCATAATAGCCTCGACCTTGGATGGATCCACGGCGATGCCTTTTCCAGAGATGACATGCCCTATTTAGTGAATCCTCGATTGATAAAAAGAGCATTTGGACAATTTCCCAAACAATTTGTGCTCTTGCAGACACTGTAGTACGAATCGCAAGTGCTTGTCATGCTCCTCCATCGTATGAGAGTAAATCAAAATATTGTTAGTGAACACTTGGATGAACTTGTCCAAGTACTCACGGAACACCCCATTCATCAAACTCATAAATACTCCTGGGGCGTTTGTCAGTCCAAATGGTAAAACAGTAAAATCGTAATGTCCAAACCTTGTCTTAAAGGTGGTCTTAGGGACGTCATCCTCCTTGATTCGTAACTGGTGATACCCTGATCATAAATCGATCTTGGAGAACACCATCGCACCCTTCATTTGATCAAACAGATCATCAATTCTCAGCAAGGGATACTGGTTCTTGATCGTTTCCTTGTTCAACTGATGATAGTCAATCCAAATCCTCCATGATCTATCCTTCTTTCATATGAAAATAACTGGTGCACCCCACAGTGACACGCTAGGATGTATCAGTACCAGGTCCAACAACTCCTTCAATTGCATTTTTAACTCTTGTAACTATGGGGTCGATATCCGATAAGGTGTTCTTGCTATCAGTTCAGTCCCTAGTTTTAGGTCTATGGTAAACTCCAAATCCCTTTCCGGCGGCATCCCAGGTAACTCCTCCTAAAACATGTCCGCCAACTCTCTCACCACCGGAAGGTGTTCTAGACTTTCCACTACTCCCTTCTCGTTTAACGCAAGGATCGCATAAATCTTTCACCCCTTGCGCATACTCTTCCATAGCTGTAAGGAAGAGACGAACCTCAGGGAAACTCCCTGGTTCCATCCTACAGTCACACGTCTTTGTCCCTCATCATCGACCAAGCTCAATTATTTTGTATTACAGTTGAGTATCACCTCATGTGATTCCAACCAATCCATACCAATCATGACATCATAAGATCCTAGGGTCATGATATACAGGTTGGCCCTTGTGACAAACTCTCCCAGGTGAAGGCACAGCCTGTATCCTTTCCTCCAACCTTCTGTTTGGCTCCCAAAGCCATCTCTACAAAGCTAAACTCGTTTTGTTCGGCTTCCTTTACCTTAATCCTTTTTAGCACTGCACCAGAAATGAAACTCTCAATAGAACTGGGATCTATCAAAATACTAAGGGTCTGGTCAGCGATAGTACCTGTTGTCTCGATCATAGTCGACTGATGCTCTTCCTGGTGGTTATTCACCACTGCATGAATCTGATGGGCCTTGCCCATATCTCCCACTATAGTGGGTCCGGATGATCTGGACGCTCTGGTCCTCTCCACAGGATAGTCGCGCTGGTAGTGTGTCTCCCCACACTTCCAACATCCCTTCTTCAGCCCAGTAGACCTGGTACCTGAAGTAGAATATGACGGCCCACCTGCCTGGAACCCTGGTCTGTTCTTCTGAACAGGCCTAAAATGTGGCTACTGCGGGTGACGTTGTTGCTGATGTGGTGGTCCTTGATAAGGTATCTGTTGTTGAGGCAGAAATCGGTGGGGTGAAGTGAATGTGGATCCCCTCTGGAAGCCACGATATCCTAACGTATGTCTTGCTGGTGTTTGGTCCTGCTGTGTTCCATATGGAACCTACCCTACTGGTCTCATTGGAGTCCTGGTCTGACCCCCACTGATAAACTCCTCCTCTGCTATGAGGGCCTTCTGGACGACATCGTGCAAGGTTTGAGGCATCAAAATCCTAACCTTTGCATGCAGGATTTTGTTAAGGCCAAACACGAACCGGTTGACCTTAAGTTTCTCTGTGTTAAGGTGCGGAGCATACCAGAGCAACTCCATAAAACGGGCCTCATACTCGGGTGTCGTACGACCTCCCTATCATAAGGCATTGAACTCATTAAGTTGTCGCTCAATGAATTCCTATGAAAGGTACCTCTCTCGGAACCGTTCCTTGAACAATTCCCATGACATGTCTTCGACAACCATGTTTAGCTGCGGTAGGCGCCTCTTCCACCATAGAAGAGCACTCCCCTTCAGTTGAAAGACCGCCATGAGGACCTTCATGCTGGAGGTATAATCACAAAGTACGAAGCACATCACCATGTTCTCCAACCATGCCTCGGCAGCTGTGCCATCTGGGGCACCAAAGAACTCAGAAAATTTGACCCTCTCAAGTTGACAGTGAATGCTACCAGCAACGACCAGTGCATGCAGCGGAACCTCAGCGGGTGTCGGGGCTCTGGCCTCATCTCTGTCCAAAAAACTGATCAGTGCCTCGGACATGCACTGGAAATATCTCATCATCCCAACAACATCGTCAACTTCTATCTTCTCCTATCCGAGAACCTTCTCGTATCCCTTGGGGTTAGACCCCTCAGGTGTGGATGCTACTGGAGGTGTCCCACCTCCTCCCCTAGCACCCTGTCATCTACCTCTGTGACATCCTCTAACCATAATTACCTATACACACACAATCAACTCTATTAGCAATAGTATATTCAAATGATGTCAGTGAAAGCCGTGGTGATCCCAAGTCGCGGGTTGAACCTGGCTCTGATACCATATGTAACAACCTCCTCGTTATGATGACAAACCTCTTAAAACAAGTGAATTTTTTTTGTGTGTGTGCGTGTGTACAAGGGTAACAAGACATTATACTCTGTGCAGCCACATGACGATGAATCACGACACATACAACTGTGATATCAACATAAAGATCTAATATGCACATGAACATCTGCCAGAAATAAACAACAATCAAACGACAAAATAATAAGACTGACTACCCACCCGTCCTACCCTGCAATGGTTAGGACCTCCAAGATACACAAGTAATTCTCAACCCCGGGTTCCCATCGATTCTAACCATTTAAGGTCTTAGGGTTGGAGACTGTTCTGAGGAACATGGAGGTGTCTACACCTTGCCCGACACAACAATCCAAGCCTTCTAAGCTAATGACAATAACATAACCATCAAGATTGCAAACAACAAGGTTATCCACATTGAGGAATTTTACGATAGTGAATCATTATTAACTCCTTAAATTGTTCACTACTATTACAGTATTGCATGGGAGGTGTATTTTTATTAGATTACGAGACAATGACAAATAATCTAGCATGTAAGGTATTTAACACAGTCTATTGTGACCTCCGTTAAGAGCCCGACTTCGCATGTCTAAAGTGCATAAAATCATTAAGGTATGATCTAAATTAGTCTTGAAAACATTTCGTTGCGCAATTTCTAAATTACCAGTGACAATAGAGAATCATCTAAATTTCCATTTAAAGAACATTACTAAGCATGTCTAAATATTCGACGGGATTATTAACTAAAAATATAGTCATCATTAATTAAAATCTATCTAGTCTGTCAATTGTAAACTAGCCATTTACTAAAAACTTGCAATATCCTTAATTAGAACTGAATGTTGCATGTTCTCAACATTTGTAAAGATGACGAGGTGGGTTAGAAATTAAGAGATTGTACTCAACTTGAAAGACATTACAATTGGTAAGCATCACATTTTATCCTTCTACAGATTCCAAAAGGGAAATTCTAAATTAATCCTATTCTCAATCTACTAGCCATTAGCATTAATTGAGGCATTAACTAACTTTAAGTAGCTTACTTTTATTACATACTAACCGAAATAAAGTAATTGCTTGTTATGAAATATTAACTAAAATAGATTGCTTTTATTTCTAAAAAGGGAGTAGATTGCTATTTTTAAAGACTAACATAACAAAGTAGTTGTTGCTATGAAATGTTAACTGGAAAAAGAAGATGGATTTTATTTTAAAAAGGGGTAGATCACTATTGGAAATTACTGACAAATAAAGTGGTTGCGGTTATAAAAATATTAACTGGAAAAAGAAGATTGTTTGCCTTTATTGCTATTTTAAATTAGTCCTCCAACTGTCATCTAAATCTAAGTTCGTCCCATCCCAATCCACTGGCCATTATCCTTATCGAGGAAATACCAAAAGGGGAATACAAAATTGTTGCTAGAGCTGCACAGTCAGCAAAGAAGGGCGGTCTGGGGGTGGACGAATGGGAATGAACCTGCCCCTTGGTTAAGCATTTCTAAACACCAATACCCAAGCCAATAAATGACAGGATTGGAAACAAATAAAAAAAAAAAACTGGCTCAACCAAGACAACCCAATCCAAATAGATGGTAAGCATGCAAGTTTGTTAACTGCAGTTAATACGCTACAATTCAAGGCGCCCCTGGAGGTAAATCAAAATGATAAATGTTGGCGCGAAGAGTGAGGTGATGCACCAGTTTTACTGCAGGAAATGCGCCACCGTTCATGGGTCTAGAGGTAATACAACTTCTGACCATAATCATCTTCGTGAGGGCAGGCACTGTCGATAGAGCGCTATCCTGTACACCATTTTGCTCTTAAATAAATTCCCAAAATCATGAGAAAAAGGGGTAAAATCTATTTAACAAACAAGGTGGGGTAAGGGCCCAAGGTTGATACGTTGTACATAGACATTTTAGTCCCTACGAGGTAAGGAGTATGCATGGCATCCCTCTGCGTGGTAACAACGCATGTCCCAACGCCTTAGAAATGTACAGGTCAGAATGGTGGGTTCACTGTCCAGAAAACATGACAGAACCAGCTGGCTTCCAATAATGGGGAGTGGTCAACATAAGGTGAAGAAATGGAAGGATCCCAAAATGGAAGCAATAATGATGCCCAAGCGATATCAGGGATCGTGCGAGAGAATTATTTGAACGGATAAACATTTTTAAAGGAGAGCCGCAAACCTCAGAAGGTGACACTATAGCGCTTCCTTGTACACTGTAGCACAGCAAAGTGAAATTGAAATTGATGTATTTTCACACGAGGAGGGCTGGGACTATGACCGTTCTCAACAACACTTGAACTACAGCGTAGTCTTTAGATCGAAGAGAACTGGAAACGGAAGGGAGTGGCATTTCGAGAGCTCTTGGGAAAAAAATGGATATAGTAGATTTAGATAAAATAGGACTGGCAGACGACACATCCAAACATGGGATTTATAATGATGAGCAAAATGACCTCAAGATTGCAATGACCGAAAACCTTGATATGATTACATTAAGCAAAATGGACATAAATTACTACATGTAAAATTTCTCTAACCCTCATTCACATTAGATATAATTTAAAGTAAATAAACTCTCATCTGTTTCATCATTCGCAGGCTTTTATTATCCATCAAGCATAAAACCAAGCAGAGGAAACCTTTTACATCTGTTACATTTTTCATATATTTACCAATGCTAGAGTAATAAAAACAGTCAATCCAACAAGAACTAAACACATATTAAATTTAATGATTTTTTACTCAATACACATGCCAATCTAAATCATCAATCCTACAACATTCTAGCATTCAACAAGAAGCATATCGTTGCCAGTTCGCCTGCTCCGGGTGTCGTCCGCGTGCTCCGTGCAAATCCTAGTCGCCGACCGTTGAGACTACACCGGTACCTCCCAGCCAATGCTATGAGTACTCTGCTTCCCCCTTATCCCCCCGAGCCGCAAAGGGGCCACACACTATACAGATGGTACGTCTAGCTCCTAGCTCGCCTCGTAAGGCCGAGCTACCACTCCTCTCTGAGCTGGGAAATCCCAACTCCCCACAAATAATTAGTCAAGTCAATAATCCGACAGCGTAACGTTACACTAACAACCGATCCCTTACTTCCTCCTCCTTCCTCTCTTTTATAGAGTTATAGAACTTCCAAAATTTCCCTAAATCTCATTTAATTTATGTTTTAATAAAAATCTCCTAATAATTCTCCTTCGTACAAGTGTCATCCATCCCCCGTGTTTCTCCATTAATTATTTTCTTTAATTAATGAATTGTGTTAATTTCCCTCACCCACCTAGAGTTACTCCTAAATTTACTCCTAGGTGTCCCTAGATTCTCTTTCAGGTTTTAAATACTTTCCTTAAAATGAAGTTGTTAATTTAGTTCAATTTAGAAGGTTCTTAATTGCAGATTCTTTACTAAGCTGACCTCGATTTTTATCATAAGTTCCCCTCTTTCCCTTATTATGTTACCTCCATTCCTTAGTTTCCTAAATTTCATAAATCCTTCTTTTCCCTTTTATTAGAGCCAAAATGGCAGTTGCGCAATTTACCCTCTTTTCCCCCTTTTTATTAATTTAATGTCTTTTTACACTTTCACAAGATTAAATAATTAATTTCTTCTTTACCTTGGATATCACAATTTTATTTAAGTTCTTATTCTCTTCATTATACCCCAAAAATTTATAAAGTCCACAATTATTGCTTGAGTGGTTTTGTTATTTTATTTTAAACTTTATCATTTTATCTTTATAGAGATATTTTCTTGAGGATAGACAAAATTTTACCCCTAGAGAAGTTTTTGACTTGGAACTTAGATTCTGAACTGGGTGACATTTAATTAGGGGAGTTGCTTTAAAATTTCTTAAAGTGTTGAATGTCTTAGGGCCATCTAGGTTCGTTCCTTTATCATCCTCAACACGACATTCCCTTTAGGACGCACTACGTGCTCCAAGGGTGCCACTTGCCTCTTTTGTTTCTTTTGCGCGACGTGCCTTTCAGGATGCACCACTTTCTCCAAGGGTGCCACTCGCCCTTTCATTTATTTTGCGCGACGTGCCCATCAAGATGAACCACGTGATCCAAGGGTGCCACTCACTTCTTGACTAATTGGTAGACATCAATAACCCCTGGAGTCAACACTCGACCATGTGAACTTGTGGGAGACTAAGGGATTCTAAGGAATAAGGCCCCTGCCTTATTACGCACCCCTTAGAATGATCGCGAGTGACTGTCGCAGTCTTCCTTCACAACATCGTGGGTCCTCTCAAACTAGGTAATCATTAACCTACAGTTCAAGCCACGGCAGGAGTGCTAGTAGGCTATGGCAGGGTTGTTGTCCACACCTCTCCCTCAACCTCTCTAGTAGTTGTGTGTGGCCCCTTTACTCCATATGTGAGTCTGGTCAGCAAGATATCATCAGCTTGTATCATCAACAATCACGTCAGACATGTCCAAAATCATACCATCTAATCAAATGTACTAAAATCACAGTAAAACAATCAACTCCAATAGCACACTCCTTGACTCGATCCGAAGTCCAAGGGTTCCATCGATGCCTCTGCATCCTCAAGGTCCAAAACCCTGCACACTCAGTAAAACAAAGTCAATAGCACCTGTCTTTGTCAAAGCAGTAAAACATCATGTCATCTTTCATAACGCATCATAATCAAGGACAAATGTTCTAATATCATAATAGTCCAGATCACTTGCGAGCAAGTGTCCTCAAAGAATAAGTTTTCTCAGAGCGCCAGATCAGGATGTTACATCCATGATCTTTGCAATATTTGTTGAAGTCTCTTTATTTATACTCTCCCCCTTGATTTGAATGGAGGATTTTGATGGATTTTCCTGTCTGTTTTTCCACCATGGTTCTGAATTCCTTAAAGTACTCGAAAACATCACTTTTTCATCTAAGTAAGTAAACCCATCTGTATGTCATTCAATCATCAATAAATAATAGAAAGTAAAATGCACCTCCTAAAAACCTAGTCTGCATAGGCCCACAAACATTAGTGTGCACAAGATCTAACACATCTTTCTTTTTCATATCAAGATTAGAGGGGAATTCATCTTTGTGCATCTTTCCTGATGCACATCCATCACAAGCAACCTTCTCAGTCTTTAACATGGAAAGTCCTTCAACCATATTATTTTTTTGTAATAGCAATAAATCAAGATGATTGATGTGTCCATACCTTTGATGCCAAAGAATATATGTTGTCATAGTTGCAAAAGTCAGTGCATGATGTGCTTTGCTGGTAACATCAATTTTTTATAGGCCTCCTGATCTGACTCTCATTGCAACAGTTTTGAAATGGTCCAACAGATCCTTCACTATGCAATGATTTTTGAAGAACTCAACGTTCAAGTACTGATCTGTAATGGTGGACATAGAGATCAAATTTTTATTTATTCCCGGCACATAAACCACATTGCGAATGTGACGAACTGTACCATTCAACAATGTCACAAGAATGTCTCCATATCCCTTGATCTAATGAGCATGGTCATCTCCAAGATATATGCTGGCACCATTCTGTGTTTCTTTAAAATTAGCATACCAATTTTTTTTACAAGTCATATGTACTGATGCTCCGAAATCCATAAACCATACATCAGAATCATCTGTTTCAGCAGATAAAACAACGTTAGACACAAATAGCCTAAGATCCTGTGATTCAAAATTTGGGGGTTCATCAATATTATCACTCGCAAAAAATAATCTGAGATCATGATTTGACGATTTTTCTGCATAATGACCTGAATGTGTTCTAGGTTTATTCCTAGCCTCATCGCTCTTCTTCTTATGACAACCTTTGACAATATGTCCAGGTCGACCACAATAAAAACAAATCTTTGACTCATTCATGTCAGATTGCATACCTTGATTTGGATATTGTCTTCTCTGCGATGAACTGTCTCTCTGCCATGAACTTCCTCATCTGCCTCTTTCTCCTGATCTCCCTCTCGCAGATCTCTTATTTGACCATAGTGCCAAATATTTATTGTGAGGCTTCAGATTCCCGTGCCTCTCTTCTTCTTGCAGCAAAATGCCTGGCAGTTCTTCAAACATAGGAGGTTTCTCCCTTGCTTACAGACCTGTTATGAACATATGATAATCTTCTAGCATACCATTTAAGGTAATAGTGACTAGATCAGTGCTGGAAAAAATTTCCCCTATATTTACTAGCTTTTCTTTCACCTCTTTCATATGACCCAAAAGTGAACTAACAGATTCATTTCCATCCATTTGAATGCCTAGCAATTTATTTTTTAGGAACAAAATGTAGTTTTTGTTGCTAGTTTAATACAATGTTTTAAGCGGTTTCCATGTTGCAGCGGAAGTTGTAGCATCTCTAATATGTAGAATTATTCTATCTTTAACTGACATGCGCAACAATACCTTTGCCTTTTTTTCACGCTTCTCCCAATATTGGATCTATGTTGTTGTCGCACCGACAACCGCATCAGGTTTCAGTTCAGTTCCCTTCACAATGTTCTAGACACCATAGCCTTCCATGAACGTCTGCATCTTGAATTTCCAGTTAATGAAATTCGATCCATCTAACTTGTTGGCTTCGTTGAGGTAGGTTTCTGCCAGATGATTCGTCATCTCTACAATTTAGTCTCTGCAAGTAAATCACCAAGGATATGCAACTTTCTATCGATTTTTCTCTTATGTTGAGTAGTCTATCTCTTTGCCTTCAGATCCAACTCTATCTCTGTACTCACCTTAAATCATACATGCATCTACCTTTAAAACATAACACCACCTCACATGCATATATTAACCTTTAAATCATGCATGCACCTTAATATCCAAAATATCCACTTTTAAATAGCCCTATTTATGATGCTTCATCCTTTCATAACTCCATTTTATATATAAAATAATATAACTTTCTTAAAACTTTAATAAAAAACCCACTTTAAATACACACATCCACTTTTTTAAAGATTATACTTCAACACTAAAACCCACTTTTAATAAAGAAATGAATAAGTCCCTCTTCACGTTTAATATGTATCCACTTAATAAAACAATGTTGCACTTTTATTCAAGGCTTATCCACTTAATAAAAATAAAAGGCTCACATATTAAAAAAAATTAACCTTCATGATTTTCTTAAGAAATCGTGGCACCCTCTTTGAACTTTCAACGCTTCCAAAAAAAACTTAGACTCCACTTTCACTATAGCGATTGGCTCATGCATGAATTAATGCAAGCCTGTCTCTATCTCCCATCTCCCGTACACTCACCCACTCACGTAGCAGTCCAGCTCGAACCCACGCATGCAAACTCTATAAATTCCAAAAATTCATGATTTTCCTTCAAACCCACACATGCATAAACACTATGGTTTCCGCACCTCACGCTCCAGTCGACTATGGGGAGTCTGCACCTTATGAATGACTTGGGTGCGCAAATAGTTAAATCCTTCCACATGGTAACTAAATTTCGACGGCGGAAATTTCTGAGTTTTAGATTCACCAAAAGGCCAAGTAGTGTGTCGCTGCACCCTTCTAGAGGAGGGACCTACGGACCTCTATGAATTTCCGCACCTCTCCCTGTGACTCTGATATCAAGATAAAATATGTGAAACAAACACATGGTGAGGCTACGCTCACTTCTCTATTATTCAATGAAGATTGATTACATTCATAAATAGTAAAAGACTCTACTAAGTCGGTTACTTGCAAACCACTAACAACTAGACTCTATAGATAGTTCAACTACAAACTGACTCTTAAGACGTCTACAACTGACTCTCACAACTGAAGTTTATAATTGGTGCTTACAATTGGCCCTTAATCCATTATTTCCAAGTAAAATCAAGGATTCTAGATGGAAGGAAGAACTACAACCCTCCTTCCAGAACTCAATGATTCCACCCCCAAGTAAACACCAGATGGCCTGTGAAAATTATGAACTAGGTGTGAAATCATTGGACAAGAATTCAGATGGGTAGTTGTTCGAATAAGATAGGTGAAGTTTGCATTGAAGGTTCCACTCAAGGCAGATATTGACTGGGAAATCGCATTATGACTGTGCCTAAAGACAATGATTTCACCCAAGCTCAAATGCATGGATGTCACCACAATAGCTCTCAAACTCAATAGCGACCAAACTGTGATGGGTAGTACTTCATGAAACAACCCAACCATCTCCACAACAATTACCAATCTGACAGTGCATTAATTCCAGAAATGAGCGTGAATCACTCAATCAGAATATACCACCAAGGGAAAACTAATAATTTAAATTAAATTCTGAAATGTAATACACTCGTAGCAACTTTGCATTATGCACATACATAGATTTCCTGGTAGCCATATTTCATTAGGGACATTGAATTGGTAACAATCATCATAATTCGTTTCCAGTTTTTTGCAACACCATCAAGAGTTCATCAATTTCAATTTATATTACAACACAATTATAGTGGAACTTCTGAAACTCTATTACAAATCAAATGTACTACCACTCAAATCTCAAGTATAAATACTATGACTGGCGAAGATGGTTTGATGATTCTCTTAATAACTAGCTTTCCTTTCTTCCTTCTCTCGCTTGCTAATCTCTGAGACTTCATCAATACCTTCCATCCAACATTAGGGTTACTCTTCTTCCCCCTTAGCCCCCCGAGCCGCAAAGGGTCCATGCACACACATAACCATAAATCCTCTAGCTCCCAGCGTGCCTCGCAAGGTAGAGGCACCACTCTCTCCCAAGATGGGTTTCCCAACTCTCACAAGTAAAACAAGTAAAACAATTTGCATCATAACTTTACCCATAACTAGTGTGATACCTTTCCCCTCTTTACCATTTTCATTATAGGATTTTCCTTAATGACAACTCCCCACTTTCACAATTAACTCACTTTTTAATTTAGATAAATTAGAATTATTTCCCCCTTACACTTGTCACCCTTCCCACCAAGTTGCACAAGAAAATTCACATTATAATTTAATTAAAGTCAATTTCTCTCACACATCCTAAAAGATCTCCTTAAAGTACTCATAGTTGTGTCTTTATTCCCCTTATTTCCAACTAATGATTGAATCCTTACTAAATCTAAGTTGAGTTGAAATAGGAGTCTTCTCCTTGTTAAACTAGTGGTAGTTAGACTCTAGATTCTTTTCTATGCGTGCACATAATCTTTCATGCTTTCATCCTTTCTTATCTTCATTTCAATTTGGTATTTTCTTGCACATATGTCTATTAAATCAAATCTTTAGGTTCATTTTACCTTTTATTAATTCTCACTTGATTTACTTCATCCCCTTTTTATTTAATTTCTGATTTAGTTTTAGTCTTATTACCCAACTTAGACTTAGGTGTAATTTTTTAATAGGCTTTGACTTTGATTCAAGGATTTACAATTAATAATCTCAATCCTTAATTAATTAATTAAAAATAACAATGCTTAAAGATTTTACAAGGTTTAATTATTCACCCAAGGTTTTCTAGGCCACCTAGATTTATTGACTCAAGTGTTACTTTCGCGACATGCCCTTCAAGACGCACTCTGTGCTCCAAGGGTGGCACTCGCCTTTGACTGGATTTTGTAGTTGTCCAACCCTTGGATTCAACACTTCATTCAGACGACCTTGTGAGAGACTAAGGGATTCTAAGGAATAAGGACCCTGCCTTATTGCATACCCCTTAGAAATATTCATGAGAAACTATCTCAGTCTTCCCTCATGACATCATGGACCTCTCGAACTAGATAATCATTAACCTACAATTCGAGCCACAACAGGAGTGCTAGTAGGATGTGACACAAACTTTGCCACACCTCTCTCTCAATATTTGGTCTATGCCCATGGCCCCTTTACTCCTTACGTGAGTCAAATTAGCAAGCATTTGTCATCCTACATCCATCAACGAAACACTTTCAATGATCCATATACAAAATCATAATATAATTGATCATACGTCACATATGCATAAATGAAATACTCAAACCAATACAGTACACTCCCTGACTCAATTCAGAGTCCAAGGAGGTCCATTGATGACAATGACATCCACAATCCATCAAGTGTCCTGTACACTTAGGGAAAATCGTCAATAACATCTGTCAATACGCATTTATCAAATAACACAAAAATCATAATCCATCAACATCATCATAAGAATCCATAAGTGAAATATATAACCATGTACTATAACCATATCACTCGCATGCAAAAATCCTCAAAGAATAAGTCAATACCATGTGCTCGCAAGAGAGAGATGTTACATAAATTCACACGACATCATGTTTTTCCATTTTCCATAAGTGTCGGAATATTTTTAAGTATTGATTAATGGCATACTATATGTATGCATATAAACTATTCTATTCAATAGAATTGGGGGTATGGTGAAATTTTGACTTGGGACTTGAGATTGTGGTGTATTTGGAAGTTGTATATATTTTGAAAACTAGATGAAATGGGCCTATGTCGAGAAATTGTGTTGTGCAATCCGATATCAAAAGCATCTAATTTGGAGCAATTGTATCAATTGGGATTTCCAACTCGATGCTATTTGACCATACAAACAAGGTTCCCATACAAAAATATGCCATGTTTATCATGCAATACCTCAAATGGGATGTAATCCTAATTCTAACACTATCCCTCAATGATTGTGTTCATGAAAACCTTTAAGTATACCTCCTTGCTTAAATTATTAGTTGGCGAATATAGCTAAGTTGGTTTGGCATTGGACTAGTGTTTCCATATTTCAATATTGTGCACATGTTTTAATTGAGTAAAATCATGCATGCGTTTTTATTAAATGAAATCATGCACACATTATTTTCAAATGAAATTCAAAATATAGGTGGGATATTATTTTAGGTGGAAATTTTGAATTTCAAAGCAATGTGCTCACATTTATGAACATTTAAACTATCCCTGTCACCTATCATGTGTCATCGCATATCCTATATGTCTAATTTGGACCTAACTTTAAAGTAAAATGGTGGTATGAAATGCATAAACCATAGTAAATTCAACATTGTCCCCCTTTTCAATATATCTATGTTTTACAAATATCTATAGTGTGATATACATACTTATAGATGATGAAATTCTAGACATACAAATATTTTTTTACAGATTACATTTGTATTAAATTTTTAAGAAATATTATTTTTAATGTTTTTTTCTATTTTTCTTGTGACCTATCTCGTTAGCTCAAAAAATACATTTCTAATGTTTCTCCTATAAGTTTTCCATTTTTCAATGATTTCCAAAAACGATTTTGTGTTGCACTACTAGAAACCAACCTCCACATGCTAAATAAATTAAAAAAAAAACATTTTCATTATTTCACAAACACTCTACATACTAATTTTCATATTCACTAATTTTATTAATTTTAAAAAATATAATACAATCTTTTTTTTTTTTGGAAAACTAATCATACCCTAGTACTACTTATTCTCTAAATATACACCATTTTTTTATATATCGGTTCCATCATTTAGGTACTCAAACTCTACACCAACACTAACATATATCTTATACACTCCCCAAAAAAATGTCGATGTTAGAAAAATTCAAAATCAATAAAGTTATGGAATAATTCAATAAATACATATTATATATTAAAAAGGTTATTCAACTTTTTACATTTTGTTACATTTTATATTTTGTTACATTTTATATTATGATTAGAAACCAAGATTTGTTCTATAAGTATCTCAAAATATCCTTCCAATTTAATGGATGTATTTTTTTCAAATTTCTATTGCATCTAACATGTCAAAAATGACCATCATTAACTTGGTCTTACATTGACCATGGGGAGATTATATTTTTTGTGATCCCCATTTAATCAATACTTTCCCCATTTAAAATTATATGTATATGAAGAATGAAAAAATATTGAAAAACATTTGCCTAACAACCACTCGTTTAGTTCAGCAAGTAGTTAGGTTTTTTAATATAAAGTTAGTTTTATAACTAACTAACATCATGTGTATGTATATAAGCTAGTAGAAAAAAAATATGAGAGAAGGGATTTTTTAATGCAATACTTTTGTAAGAATTTTTTTAATATAAAATTAGTTTTATAACTAACTAACATCATGTGTATGTATATAAGCTAGTAGAAAAAAATATGAGAGAAGGAATTTTTTAATGCAAATACTTTTGTAAGAATTACTTGTGCATATTGTTAATATTGAAAAGCCATTTTTGGCTAAGAAAATTCTAAAGAAAAGGGAATTCTCACTTGTTGTTAATCATGGATTATTATGGATCTAGCGAAGCATGGAATGTACTAAAAAGAATTATATACTATAAGATATCAATATTTCTTATTTTATTTTTTTTCTTAAATTTTTTTTAGCTTTATTGAAAATGAGATGATGTAATGTGGTTTGATTACAGGGTTAGTCTTTTATTAGAATTTCATTATAACAGTTGATTTTCTTCCTTGACTCAAAATTAATTCTAAAATATTAAAGAAATAGATTTATAGCTAATATAGCGTTTTTTTTTTTTCATTATCAACAGTAGCATAGTTGAAGTTTATTATTTTTAATTCAATTGTTAAAAGTAGACTAGTTATAACTCATAATTTCTTTCTTCTTTCAAGAGAACTTTTAGAATCTTAAAATTCATCAAAAGGTTGTTGGATCATTAATCTAGAGGGTTTTTCATATTAAACATAAAATAATCTAATTAGGCTTATTTTCTAGATTAAACCCTTATTACTAATGCAGAGAGGTTAAACCCTCCAACAGCTTGTTTGAGAGAGAAACACTAAATTGGAGAAGAGAGTAGAAAATTTGAAAAGACAATGAAAACAATATAGAAATTAAGACCCTTGGATGGGGTGACATTTGGAGCACACGTGTCAAATGGTGCACTGGAAACGAGGGAAGTTAAAGCCCCTCACCACCACCCTCCTCCTCCTTCTAGTCGAGATGCCTAGCATTCATTTCAGTCAAGGCTCAGTGCACCGGTATGGATCGATGGTCTTAATGGAGACTCGTGTTTGGCCCCTTGGTACATGTACAAAGCAAAAAAGTTGCATTAACTAGGAATTCATGGCTATCCAAGCCATCACTTCCTCTGTCATCATGGTATTGTATATTCACTTTGGTTTGGCTCTAGTTTTCCATCCTCTCCTGGTTGTTATGTTCTAATTCTGCAAAGCCTTCGTAACTCTCCTTTTGGTAATATTTCACACCTCTAGCCACCCCATTATCATTCCCCCCCCCTACACTTTTCCTCGCCATGCCTCGTGAGAGAGGAAAGTCTCAGTGCGAGCTAGCCTATTATAGTCAAGTTTGAAGGCATAAGCGCTCGCAATTGATCTCTCTCTCTCCCCTTCCAGGCTGCAACTCAGGCCTCTCTCCCGACTCCGGCCAGAATTGGTGTGAGGATTCACATACATATCTCCATTTCTCTAATTCAGAGTATTTCTATTGAGGTTGTCAGGTGGAAGAGGAGATTCCTCCTAATTGGGAGGAAATTCCACCTAATTTGTATAAGACCACTATGGAGCTGCGACCATCCACAAGTACCAACACCCCTCTGAATTTTCCAGAGCCATCCATGACAGGTTGTATAGTTGAAGAGGAAATCCCTCCTCAGATGGAGGATTACTATAATAATTTTGTCGATTCCAACGATGAGGAACCTAGAATAAATTGGGACGATTGTTGGAACGAGGAAGATGCCCATTGACGAACTTACACATAAGAGCATGTTCACCCGACTCCCAACTCTTGCAGGCTCACGAAAGACCACATGTTCTTGATTTTCGAGATGCAAAAGGTCTTGGTCAAGTAGCTCCGGAACCAGCATATCCTCAGCAAGTGGCTAGATGTTCTATTCGACTCTGTGTCATGTGAGCCTATGAAAATTCGTTTCTCGACTTGTTGTCAGCCATATGCCTTCAAAATCCACCAGGATGGACACCCGAGTTCGCCTCAACTCTAGTCTTCATACTATTTTTTTCTCTAGCTTTAATGATACATTTCTTGTGATAATCAAACTTTGGTTCATTAGATGGTCACGGAACTTAGTTGACCACCTGTTCTGGTTTCCACGGATGTGAAAGAACAGGTGGAAAGTCCCCATGTTTTTTAAGGAAGGTATCATCTTTTGGCCTTTGAACAATACTGTCCTCTTGTTCTAGTTTCTAGTTATGTGGCATAATAGGTGGCAATTTTTGGTGTATCCTCAGACATTAGTATATTTCGTTAGCTTAAGGTAATACAATATTTTTATTTACAATATATATATATATATATAAAGACATTGAGAGGGATTTTGTTAAGCAATCAATTATTTTAAATTTTATGAAATTTGAAGAGGGGGATGATGATAAGTGCATAAAGTCCATTTAAAGTTTTTAATTAATTTATATTTATTTTAATATTATTTTATGTGTAACACCCTGCTCTTGCGAGCACATGGTATTGACTTATTTTTTTAGGACACTTGCGTGCAAGTGATCCGGTTATAGTATATGGTTATGTTATTTGCTTATGGATTCTTATGATGATGTTGATGGATTATGATTTATTTGTTTGATATCTATGTATTGACAGATGTTATTGATGAGTTTCCCTTGAGTGTGCAGGACACTTGAATGATTGAGGATGTTGATGGAATCAATGGACCTCCTTGGACTCCAGATTGAGTCAGGGAGTTGATTGTATTGGTTTGAGTATTTCATTTATGCATATGTGACATACGATCGATTATATTATGATGTTTATGGATCATTGATAATTTTGCATTGATGGATGCAGGCTGATGATTGCTTGCTAATCTGACTCACATAAGAAGTAAAAGGGGCATGCACACATACCAGATATTGAGGGAGAGGTGTGGCAATGTCTCTGTCACAACCTACTAGCATTCTTGTTCTGGCTCTAATTGTAGGTTAACGATTACATATTTCGATAGGTCCATGATATCGTGAGGGAAGACTAAGACAGCCGCTCATGAAGATTTTTAAAGGGTGTACAATAAGAAAGGGTCATTATTCCTTAGAAGCCATTAGTGGAATAATGTGTACCTCGATAAACTCCCAATTTAGTGGTAGATCGTTGAAAAAAAAAACTGGATGAAAGGAAGCCATGTTTTCTTAATAATGTATTACTGCTTACTTGTTGTAAGCGATGGATTTAGGTACATACATCTTTTGATTCTTATGATTATAAAATTGACATTTAACCTTGGCATATCCCATATCTTGAGAAACTTATTGACATACTGCATTCAAGGAAAACCTTCGGATAGATGGGCAGGAGTCCTTACATACTTGGAATCTACCTTCGTGGAAATGGGATCTAAGAGAAGTTTTTCCAACTCGAACCCTTCCTCGTATTCACATCTCCTTAAGAGATCTATAACTGGCCTTTTCGCTTCTCTTCTATTGGCTTCTTCTCCTGCTTCATAGATGGTGTTGCATCAATTAAATGATATATGTTGATATAGTTGAACCATTGTT
>SNQJ01S0025801.1:74162-90656 GCA_010110895.2 Picea sitchensis
TTTTTTATATAACTTATTAGCTTTAAAAATAAAATTCTAATAGAATTCCTTTAAATTTTTAATTTTTCAATAATTTCCAAAAAACTTATGTACTGCACTACTATAATTAGCCTTTACATAATAAAAAATAAAACATTTTTATTATGTTAAGAGCTTCAAATATAATATTGCACTAACATTTTAGCTACTAATTTCCATATATACTAACTTTATTGTTTTTAAAATACACAATACAATTTTAATGTTTTTTGGGAAAATAAACCTGTAATGGTATTATTTGTCCTCTACATGTATAACAATTTTTATATACCCTTTCTATCATTTAGGTATTCAAACTTTTCTCCAACAACAATACATGGTTTATATTCTGCCCTCAAAATGTCAATATTAGAAAAAATCAAAATTGATATAACTATGATAAAATTCAATAAATAACAAATATATATTTAAAATTTTTATTGAATTTGATGAATTCTAACTTGTTATCAGAAATCAAGATTCATTGTGTAGGTATCTTAAAATATTCTTGCAAGTAAGGAATATCTATTTTTTCATATTTCTATTATATCTAATGTATAAAAAAGATCATCATACTCAACATACTTTTTCCATATCAAATTATGTTAAATTATATATGAAAACTGAGGACAGTTAAAAAAAAAACTTTGCCGAAAACCACTCACCCCGTTCATCAAGAAATTAAGGTTTTGAGTAAGAATAATTTTTTATAACTAACTAAACAAGAGAAAAGGGATTTTTCAATGCAACACTTTTATAATAATTACTTTGACCTATTGTGTTAACATGAAAAGCCATTTTTGACCCAACAGTTTCAAAAGAAAAGGAAATGTACTCTACATAATGTTTGACATGTTACAGATTACTTCACAAGTTATCAATATATCTTATTTATCTTTTTCCTCAAAAATTTCTCATTTTTGTTGAATGTAACATTATGCAATGTGGTTTGAATAGAGGATTATTCTTTTATCAATGTTCGATGGTAACGGTTGATTTTCTTCCTTCACTTAAAATTATTTCTAAATTCTTAAAGAAATGAATTTATATTCAATTTTAAATTATTATTTATCATTGAAACGTTGTCAAGTCATTAGTTTAAATGGTTTTTCCACATAAAATAGAAAATATTTTTAGTTGAGTCTCTTTTCAATAGTTTAAATTCTTAGTACTAATGGTGGGCAGTTTCCACTATCAACACCTTTGAGAGAGAAACATTAGGTTCAAGAGGAAAATAGAGTCTATTTTCTAGTTTAATAGTTTAAACTCTTAATATTAATGGTGGACAGTTTCCACTATCAACACTTTCTTTGAGAGAGAAACATTAGGTTCAAGAGGAAAGTAGAAAATAATGAAAAGAACTAAAAATGGTAAAAATTAAGATATGGAGAGGGATTTTGTTTTGAGAAATATATTATTTTTAAATTTGTGAAAATTGAAAAGGGAGTATGATGAAAAGTGCATAGATTTAAAGTTTTAAATTGATTTAAAAAATTATTTTAATATTATTTTATGTGAGTGTATTATATCATTGATTTAGTAATAAAAAATTATTTTAATATTTATCATTATTTTTTATAAGTTTTTAAATGAATTTTAAATATTAAAAAAAAATCTATTTAATTATTATGAATTTATGTAAAATAATAATAATTTAATTATCATTAACATTAATATTTATATTTTATATGATTAGTACTCTACTAATCATATTAATGCTTTAATTTTTTATTATTTAAACTTAAATACAACTTCTTAATATTCAATTTATTAAGTACATAACTTTTTTTTTTGTATGAACTTAGTTTCAGGAGAACAATATACAATTGGAAAGATCTTGATGAGATACTTGAAAAAATATGAAATGTATTATATATAGTATTTTATATGCTACAAATTATTCCAAAAGTTATCAATATTTCTTATTTATCTGTTTCCTTGGAAATTTCTTAGATTGATTGAATGTGAGACGATACAATGTGGTGGTTTGAGAGGAGGATTGTTCTTTTGTTAGAGTTTTATTATAATTTTTTTTTTTTTTTAACTCTAAAATCTTAAAGAAATAGATTTACAGTGAATTTTATATTCAGTATTAACATGATTGTGATAGAATATTTTTTATATAATTATTAATAGTAGGCTAGTTAAAAATGATAATTATTTTTTTTTTTTGAAAAAATTTGGAATTTAAAGTCTCATTGAAATGTTGTCAGGTCATTAATCCAAAAGGTTTTTCCACATCAAATAGAAAATATTCTAATTTGGCTTCTTTTATGTGTTTAACCCTTATTGTTAATATTGGATAGTTTTCCCGTCAACACCTTCTTTGAGAAAGAAACCTTAGATTGGAAAATTTAAAAATTTTTGAAATTTGAAGAGAGATGATGACAAGTATATAAAGTGCACTTAAAGTTGTCAATTGATTTCTAGATTTATTTTAATATTATGTTATGTGAATTCATTTTGACATTGACATTGATTTAAGAATAAAACAACATTTAAATATTTACTATTATTTTTTTTTTTAGTTTTTTTAATAAATTTTTAATATCTAATTAAAATTATATTTAATTATTATTAATTATTGAAAAACAAGTTGTATTTAATAATGATTAGTAGTTTACTAAGCATATTAATGCATTGATTTTTTTTATTAATTGAGCTTGAATGTTACTTCCTAGAGCCAAAACTTTTGTGTACAAATTTTGTTTTAAGGACACAATAAATAGTTAGAAATATCTTGATGAGATACTTGTGATGCTGTAAAAAAAAAATTTCCAAACATTCCATGTTTAAATTATTCATTCTTTGTATAATTTTTTTTTTTAATTCATTTTATACATTAATGTTGAAATATTGATATTTTAGTTGGAAATGCTTAATAAAATGCATAGTTTTCTCTCAACCTAATAATGTGTCATTTACTTATTGTTGATAATTCAAAAATATTGGAAAAAAAAAAGAAATACAACAAATTTCAATATCAAAAATAATAATAATAAATATTTAGTATAATACTAATGTCAATTAATTACATCTTGTTTCTACAGATTTAATAATGTCAAAGGTTAGAGTGTTAGTGGTTTAGAGATTAGTGGGTTTAGATTTAGTTTTTCATGAATAAGTGGGTCACAAAGTTACATGTTAAGAATTCTTAGATCAATCATCTAGAAGTTAATGGATAAATGCTATTAAATTAGTGATAAATGGATTAAGAATTAATAAATAATAGTTTAAAATTTAATGAGTTATGATAAATGAAATTGATGTTTATTAAAATCTAAAATATAATTTTTTTTTGATAAAATCTAAAATATATATTATTTTGATAACTTTAAAATTTGTAAATACATATTTAACACATTAATATAAAATTTAAAAGAATATATATTGAAAAATAAAAATGTATTGTAATCAGTTATTTTTTTCAAAATAATATTTTAATAACTTAAAATTTTGAAAATTACTCTTTTACGTTAGGTTAAAGTAGTAATTTTATAACTTTAAACTTTGAAATGTATTTTTTTTCATTTCTCCATGTTAAAAATAAAAATTATGAAATCAAATTATAATTTAATTTTTTTTATTGTTTTATAAATTTTATTTTGTTTTATTTTTTAAATATTAAATTTTATAAATAAAAATTATGAAATTATATATATATATATATATATATATTATTTTATTTTGATCTTATCGAGTTTATTTTTATTTGTCCAAAGTATTAGATTTTATATATTAGTATTTTCAAATTCTCATCTCTCATATTAAAGAATAAAAAAATGATAATTTTTTTTAAAGATGATTAGGTTATTATTAAAAAAAATAAAAATAAAAATCCAAAATTTTAAAATATAATATGTGAATTTTATTTTTTTTAATTAGTTAAAAAATTCCAAGCCAAACATAGTTTAGAAAACTTAGTGAATTTGAAACGTTTTCTTATTCAAGTTGGTTAATGAGTGTTGTGATTTTAATGCCAAAATATCGAAATTTTTGAAGGACATAAGAACTGTCAAGGATTTAACTATTGGATCCTCATGGACAAAAACCCCAAAAACCGAAGTCCCAAAAATTTGCAGAGACAAACAGAGTTCAGAAAACTTAGTAAATTTGAAATGTTTTCTTATTCACATTGGTTAATGACTGTTGTGGTTTTTATTAAGGGATAAGGCCTGACAAACTCTGGTTGACTGCACGTTGTGTGTGCAAAGTTCAACGAGTGTCAGGACAACCAAAAATCGACGCCGAGTATGGAATTGGAAGAGGTGCATATTGCCTCTGAAACAGAGGACGAAAGGGCAAGAAGGGATGTCAACTTGGGAATCGAAGGATCAAACTCTAATGGGCACGAAAAAGAGATGGATAAGGAGGGACATATGATGAAACTCATTGAAAGATTGCAGAAAGATGCCCAGGCTCGTCGAGTTGATAGCCAAAAGATCATGAGGGTCAGGGATCAGCAGGGTGATTTCAACTTAAAAATGTTGAAGTGCCTAGAAAGAATAGAAAGGAAATTGGAGAAGGGGAGTGACTCAAGCAAAACAGAGAGTCGCAGGACCCCTGAGAGAAAAAAAAAGATCAAGAAGTGTCAGAACCCCTGAGAGAAGAAGAAGATCAAGGAGCGGTAGCAGACATCATCGTCACTCCCCAAAGCATTCCAATAGGGAGGCACGTAGTAGTTCAAGATTGTCCCCTACCAGAAAACACCGAAGATCTAGAGTGGATGAATTGAAGGGAGAGATGAACAAGATCTAGCCTCCAACGTTCGATGGAGAACATAAGAAGGAGGAAGATGCCAAAACCTGGTTTCTTGGCATGAGGAAATATTTCCAACTGCAGAATTATTCCTCTCATGTAGAAGGAAGAATTGCGATGTATCAATTGAAAGGAAAAGCATCCATGTGGTGGGATCAGTTTGTGCAGGTGCAACACATCAGAGAGAAAGATGTCACTTGGAAGGATTTCAAGGGGTATTTCGAGAAGAAATACCTGACTAAAAGATACTATGATAGAAAGATGAAGGAGTTCTTCGAACTCAAGATAGGAAGCATGACCATTGATGAATACGAACGAACGTTTTTAGAACTACTGAAGTATGTTCCATTCATCAAAGATGAGGCTGTCAATATTTAGAGATATCTGAGTGGACTGCTACCTTCCATTAGTGACAAAATCTAGTATGATGATCCCAAGACTATGGAAGAAACAATAAGAAGGGAAAACTACTTGTATGAATAGCAAAGAGAAAGGCCTACTTTTCAAAAGGCTTGGGATGATCAAAAGAAGTTCAGGAAAGAGTAGAGGTTGAAGGGAGACAACCCTCCCTTTTTCAGAAATAGTGCTCAGGGACATCCATCCTTTAGGGAGCCCATGAAGGCTGAAGTGGATGAACAAATGCCCAGACCACCACCTATGGAGTGTTGGGGATGTAAAGGAAACCATAGGTACCGAGACTACCCCCACAGAAAAGATAAAGCGAGAACCGTCCATAATGTTCAACAAGATGAAACAGTGGAGGATATGGGTAGCAGAATGATAAGGATCTACGCAATCCTGGACAACAAGCAAGCAGAATTTCAATCGCACATGATCGAAGTGGAAGGTATGATTAACAACCGACCATTTAGTATTTTAATCGATTCAGGGGATAGCCATAGTTATGTAGATCCTAGGGTGGTGGAAAGTTTGCATTTATCAAGAAGCAAACATGAAAAGTCTTGGTTAGTGTAGTTGGCTACAGGAACCAAGAGGAAAGTCGTTGAGTTGGTTAAGTCATGTCCTATGGACATGAAAGGAATGAGCATGAAGGTTGAATTGAATATTTTTCCTTTAGGATCTTATGACTATTTAATTGGAATGGAATGGTTGGACCAGCACCATGCCCTCCTGAACTATCGTAAAAAGAGGTTTATATGCCTGGATGAGGAGGGGAATCGGAAAACAGTCCAAGGGATTCCTAGAGATGTGGATGTTAGAGAAATCTCAGCCATGCTGCTGAAAAAGTGCTACAGAAAAGGCTATCAATTATTTGCAACCTGTGTGGAGGAAGCATCCAGAGATAAAGTCTCAAGGATTGAAGACCATGAGGCACTCACGGAGTTCAAAGACGTATTCCTGGAGGTACCTGGACTACCTCTGAAGAGAGACATCGATTTTTCTATAAATTTTATTCCTGGAGCAACTCCAGTGTCGAAAGCTCCATATAGAATGAGTACACCAGAGTTGAAAGAGTTGCAATTGTAGCTTGAAGAGCTTCTAAATATGGGGTACATTCGCCCCAGTGTGTCACCTTGGGGTACCCCAATCCTATTCGTGAAGAAGAAGGATGGGACATTGAGGTTGTGCATTGATTTCCGGCAGTTGAACAAGGTAATTGTTAAGAACAAGTATCCTCTGCCAAGGATTGATGATCTTTTCGATCAGTTGAAGGGTGCGAAAATATTTTCGAAGATAGATTTCAGATCAGGATATCACTAGGTAAGAATAAAGGATGAGGACATCAGAAAGACCACCTTTAGAACAAGGTACGGTCATTACGAGTTCACAGTGGTGTCGTTTGGACTGTCAAATGCACCTTTTGTTTTTATGTGCTTGATGAATGGTGTATTCACGGACTATTTAGACAAGTTTGTCATAGTCTTCCTGGATGACATCTTGGTGTATTCCAAGTCATAGAAAGAGCATGAACAACACCTGAGACTGATGCTACAAGTGTTGAGAGGACACCAACTGTATGCCAAATTGAGCAAATGCTCATTTTACCAAAGGCAGATCCATTACTTGGGGCAAATTATTTCAGAAGAAGGGATCGTTGTGGATCCTGAGAAGGTTGATACCATCCAAGAATGGTCAACGCTAATAAATGTAGCGGAATTCAGATCCTTTATGGGTCTGGCGGGCTACTATAGAAGGCTTATAGCAGGGTTCTCAAAGTTAGCTCATCCTATCACTTCCTTGCAAAGGAAGGAGAAAAAGTTTCAGTGGACTGAAGAGTGTGAGAATAGTTTCCAGCGATTGAAGCAGTTGTTAACCAGCGCTCCAATCTTGAGTATTGGAGATCCAAATATGGATTTCATGGTGTGCACATATGTTTGTAAGGAAGGGTTGGGAGGATTTCTCGGCCAAGATGGATTTGTAATCTATTATGGATTTGTAAGCTGAAAGAGCATGAAAAGAATTATGCCACTCACGATTTGGAGCTGGCACCAATCGTCCACACTTTAAGGAAATTGAGACATTACCTCATGGGAAGGAGATTCAAATTGAGAACAGACCACAACGGTCTGAAATATTTGTTTGATCAGTCAACTTTAAATGCTAGACAAAGTAGGTGGCTGGAATTTTTGTGCAAATACGACTTTGATATCAAGCATATGAAGGGGAAGGAAAACAAGGTGGATGATGCACTCAACAAAAAAGTGCATGACTTACATGCTACAACCATTAACAAGTACATGATTGATATTAAGGATAGAATTTTGGAAGTTGCAAATGCGGATTTGCAGTACAGAGATTTGGTAGCAAAGCTACAGCAAAGTGAAAGGCCATAGAAAAGGGAAAGTTACACCTTGGAAGATGATGGATTACTTCTGTATAAAGACAGAGTGTATAAGAAATGCATAACGTGACTTATGCTGGACACCTTGGATATCAGAAGACTGTGGAAGTAGTCAAAAGCCATTACTTGTGGCTGGGTTTGAAGAGAGAGATCATTGAATACATCGCCAGATGTATGGAGTGCCAGAAATTTAAGGCTGAGCATAGGCACCCAACAGAGTTGTTGTGGCCTTTGCCCATTCCTGAGTGGAAGTGGGAAGTGGTGACCATAGATTTTATTACAGGATTGCCCAGAACAAGCAAGCAGCATGATTCGATCATGGTTGTGGTGGACAAGCTTACAAAAGATGCCCATTTTATTCCACTGAAAACCACTCACAAGGCAATAGATGTTGCTGATATCTTCTTAAAATAAGTAGCACGCTTACATGGAATTCCTAAATCAATTGTGTCTGATAGGGACCCGAAATTAACCTCGAATTTATGGAAAGGATTTGGAATGAATCTGAATTTTAGTACAGTGTATCATCCTGAGTCTGATGGATAGACAGAGAGGGTGAACAGAGTAATAGAAGACATGCTAAGAATGTATGTGATGGACAAACCATCAAGATGGGAAGACTACTTGCATTTGGTAGAATTCGCCTACAATAATGGATATCATGCATCATTGAAGATGAGCCCATTTGAAGCACTTTATGGAAGAAAGTGCAACACTCCGGTGAGTTGGGATAATCCAGCTGATAGAGAAGTAGTTGGGCCAGAGTTGCTCAAGGAGATGGAGGACCAAATGATAAAAATTAAACAGAATTTGAAAGCTGCCCGGGACAGGTAGAAAATTTATGCTAATAAGAACATAACCCACTGAGAATTCAAAGTCGGTGATCATGTTTTCCTGAAAGTGAAAACTAATAGGAGTTCCCTGAGGCTGGAAAGTTGGGCCAAGTTGGAAGCAAGATTTTGTGGTCCATTTGAAATCCTGGAAAGGATTGGACCAGTTGCATACATGATTGCATTACCTGCATCTATGACTATACATAATGTTTTTCATGTTTCAGTGCTTAAGAAATATATACCTGATGCTAATCATGTTATCGACTGGAATGTGATTCAGGTGGAACCAGAAGGTGTCATGCAAGTGCATCCTGCGCACATATTGGACAGGAAAATAAAACAGCTCTGGAATCAAGCTATAAATCTTGTAAAGGTCCAGTGGACCTGGTACAGTCCTGAGGACGCAACATGGGAGCATGAAGATGTTTTGCAGGCAGAGTACCCGCATCTTTTTTAAAATTTTAAAAAGCTTGCAGATGTTGTGTAAAGTTGCACTGAGGATAGTGCACAAATAAGGGGAGGGGGATTGTAATGTCCCCAAGGCCAAGCCCAGTTGTAAATATTGTTTACGAAATGAGTTGTAAAAATGTTTTATAGGCTGGTGAGCCAAGTTTATATAAGTTGGTGGGCTTATGTGATTGTTAGGGTGGAGATCCTAAGGGTTGAAGGTTAAGATCCTGATTTTGTACATGTATCAATGCAAAACATTAATAAAATATAAACACCACCGCGTGCAAAATGACCACGATGAATGAGTGATGGGGGACTAAGTTTCCACAGAGTGGGCAAGGGATTAGGGGTTTTAAGGTGGGAATAGGGGCTAAGTGTTGAGCCTAGGGGGCTAAGCCTAGGGGCTTAAGTCCTTGGGGAATAATATTTTAATATTATTCCAAGGAAGACCATGTGAAATATATGTTTTATCCTAAGTTCTTTTGGAATGACAAGTGACTTCCAAATGGGGAGGAACGCATGTTGATGGAATGCATGCAATTTCATGGGTGACAAGTGTCAACCCAAGCACATGCAAATAAAACTGCTGAGATGAGACGTGGTGGGGGGGTGACCTCCATTCTACCAAACCGTCTGAGCGTGAACCAGTCCAACCTCTATAGGATACCTCGTGCATATCCTGAACCGTACATCCCCTAAACCAGAAGCATGTGTTGATTTAGGGAAAAAGTCTGTGGTTGTTCTAGAAAGTCGGTACACCCCTTCTCTGTTCTAAACTGTGGAGTCTGAATTGACCCCTGTGTGGAAAACAAATCACGCATCCCTGAAAATCCAGAGTGTGAGTCTATCCCATGTTTCCAGATTGAGAAAATGGAAGTGTCTCATCCCTGCTAAGCCTGGTTAAGCTATTGCACCTGTGTGTAGTTGCCCTGGGGTGTTCGTGTCTAGATTCCCGTTGATTGTGGTGGACGTGTAGTGTTTGATCCTGTGTGGCTTGTTGTCCAGTTTGTACAACACTCTCTCCAGGTGCGAGAGGTGGTTGAAGTTGGAAGAATAGGTAGCTGGGCCTGTGAGCAACTCTCTCTAGGTGAGAGACTGTGCAAAGGAAGGAGAGAACTCCTGGAAGGAACCCTGTAGTTGCTACAGAGCTCGAAGACTTCTAGTTTGTTCAGTTGTTGAAACCCAAGGAAAGGGAGGTTAGAAATCAAAGGACTGTCTAGGTGACAGAGAAGGTGTATACTCCTGGGGTGGAACAGACATGTGGGGAAGGAGAGTCTGTGGGCAGTGGGCATAAGTGTTTCCTGGGAGAGAATCCTTCCTTATGAATGTGTGTTTTCCCTGTAACCTCAGCCTAGCTTAGGATTCCTTGCCTTGGGGGTGGAGCTTAGTCCCATCTCGGGGGTGACCCACTACTGAGCTTGATGAGTAGTGCGGTCTAAGACTAGGAGGTTCGTGGAAGGCCTACACCTGGTTGGTGGAATTACCACCATTTCAAAGATAAGTACCAAATGATGTTTTAATTACTTTTCTGCATGTCTGTGTATTTATATTTATCGTGTATTATGTTGTGCATACGAATTAATGTTAAATCCATTGATTATTTATAATAACAGTAATTCTTATGGTTACTCTGAGTTTAAATGTGTTTCATTTGCTTAAATGCATCTCTTATATATAGAATTAAGTATGAGATTGTTATTCCGCGAAGTAGCGCCTTCCCAGCCTAGATTGGCGGCGTTACAGTTTGGTATCAGAGCCAAGGTTTCGACGTTGAACCTAGATGGGCCAGTTGAGTGGTCTTTGGACCAAGGGTTTGAGGAGAAATTGTGTCTGGAGGGCCAATTTCGAACCTTTGAATGCTCCTGAGTGTTAAGGAGTTACTTGACCGTGTTACCAAGCTAAGGAGGTATAGCGGTGTTATGAAACCGTAGTCGGGGTGGCATCTGGCCATAGGGAGAGAGGACTCCACACCAAAAGTGTTGGATCTGTAGGATCTGTTCGAGGAAAAGGAGAACCCTCATGACCATCAGATTTGGAAAATGTGCGCAAGGTTTAAAAACCCTTTCGAGTTGCACAGGAACATGGAAATCGCAATACGCAAAATCCCGAATTCGTCGGGACTGTCCATCGGGGGAACACATGGTTGTCGAACATCATTTCAACACCCAAGAAATCAAAGGGGAAAAACCTTGTTTTCACAAGTTGTGAAATAAAGAAACCCAAAATTTCGAAACGATCTACATCGTAGATCATAGGAGAGGAACTTGACCGTTGGATCAAGTTGAAGAGTAGATAGTAATTTTGGAATTTCGACAAACGGAAGTTTGAGATGTGGGGATGCACGAACTCTCGATGCCAAAACGCCGAAAAGATCTGCACCGTAGATCTAAGAGAAGCCTAACCATTCGATTGCCTTGGAATGGACATGGACACATGGGTGTGCACCACGTGCAAGTGAGTCAAGAAGACAAGCAAGAATGGTGGGACCCGATGACGTCACCGAAGGTGACGTGGACCCTCTTGAATGTACCACGTGCCACCGGGGTTGGCAACAACTGTGTTGTGGGGCCAAGGGAAGAGAGGTTGGAAGTTCGGGAGTCAGGAGTTGAAGAGGGAAGCGAGTGTGAGAACCTCCGGGGACAAAAAACCCTGAAACTCGAAACCCCGAACTTCCAACCTCTCTTCCCTTGGGCGTTTAAAAATTATTTTATTTTTGTTTTTCATATTTATTATCATAGTTTTGTAAAATATTGATACCATTAAAAATACTATTATATTCAAATTTATAGAGATTGTGGTGTGATAAAGAGTTAGAGGATAGAATAAAATTAAGATATTACAAAGAGGTCATCATTCCCGAACTAAAATATCAAAATTCAATGAACTCTCTAAGCTCATAAGATCTTGCACAATTCCTAAAACATCATAGGATGAGATAAATTTATCACCTTGGTGGATGATGAAAGGAAAATTCACTTAAAAATTTGTACATGTATGCCCACATTAAATCTCAATTTCAAAATATTTGAACAATATCTACCTTCCCAACCTTTTAAAGTTTTTTGTTTTTCTTTTAGCATAGGAATAAAATTCTAAAGAAATCAAAGTAATTCCTGGCTATTTTTTCTTAAATCATTTTGAGCATAGAAATAAAATTCGAAATCAATAATTATTCATTTTTTTTTTCAAAGTCTAATAGACTAAAATTAGTTTCAATGGACATTGATATAGCAAAGTTGATCATCCTAGATGTTCAACATCAATTTCTTAATTTTTCTAAGATTTAATATGCCAAAATTGATAGTCATCATCATCATTCTTAAAGTCCAAATAAGCCAATTTTTATCAAGATTAACCATGATTGTCATAATCATGATTGTTGTCTTGTAAATTATAAATTATATAATTTATATTTTGTTGTCTCGTAGACTTTATCTTTTATCTTTTATTTTTAAAAGTATCAAATGTTATATATTCATATTTTCAAATTTTCATCTTTCATGTTAAGAAATTAAATATTTATTAAAATAATATGTATTTAATTTGTTGTCATGATTATGTCATTATCTTAAAAAAAAAAATGTCATCCAAGTGTTTTGTAAAAGGAAAAGCAAAAATTCCAACCCTGGTATGATAATATGTATTTTTGCTAGAAAATTCATTAGAAAATAAAATAAGTTATAAATTTATTTTTTACTTTTCAAGATATAAAGAATAATTTTATTTTTATGTTTATTAGCTTTAATTTATAAAATATCAAAATTATTAAAAATACTATTATATTTAAATTTATAGAGATTGTGATAAGGAGTTAGAAGATAAGTGAAAATTAAGATACTATAAAAAGGTTATTAACCTTAATCTAAAAAATCAAAAGTATCATTTGATTATAACTAAATAAAAACACAAAATCAGCATTGCTAAAATATAAACAAATTATGAAGACTATAGTGAAAGAGGGTGTTAGAAAATTCCTAAAACATTGTAGTATGAAACATTTTTTATTTGCAATACTAAGAGATGGAGTTTGAAAAAGACATTCTCTTAATAAGTCCCATGTATGCCCACATCAAATCTCAACTTCATATTAGTATTAACAATATTGACCTTCCTAACATTTTAACTCATCCAAAGAGGAATATTTAGAACTACTCTCTCAAATATTTTTGAGAACCAAAACAAAATATTCTAAAGAAATCCAAGTAATCTCTCCCATTTTTTCTTAAATATTTTCCAGCATGAAAATAAAATTCTTTAAAGTAATTCAAATAATTGTTCACCTTTATTTATTATTATATGTTAGACCAAAACTTAATAATTAAAAAATAAACATTAAATTAATAAACAACTAAAATAATCCAATCCAAGTAATTTCTTAGAATTTTTCTTAAAATCTAATAAACCAAAATTCACTATAATGAATGTTCAACATCAACTACTTACCATTTTTTCTCAAAATCCAATAATCATTATTCATCATAATTAATGTTCTTTAAACTATATCCAAATACCTATGCTCCATAGTGTATACCTCCACTTCAATGCTTGCTATGAATGATTGCACAAACATTTATGTGATTCAAAATATAAATATATATAGTCTCTAAACACTATATCTTATAATAAAACCCTACTATACATAGAAGTAGGCAATCAAGGGCTTCACATATGAATTCTCCTAGTATCCAAAGTCGACAAGCATCTAGAAGGGGATTCTAATAAGTGTTCAACATCAACTACTTACCATTTTTTCTCAAAATCCAATAATCATTATTCATCATAATTAATGTTCTTTAAACTATATCCAAATACCTATGCTCCATAGTGTATACCTCCACTTCAATGCTTGCTATGAATGATTGGACAAACATTTATGTGATTCAAAATATAAATATATATAGTCTCTAAACACTATATCTTATAATAAAACCCTACTATACATAATGGAAAATATTTTCATACAATCATTTTATTTGATGTTAATATTACAATATTATTAAATTATTATTATAAAAAATGAAATATAATAATATAATTATACTTAAAAAAAATATATCTTTATATTTATTCCATATAAATATAAAAAAAAATTACATTTTAATAATCAAGTATAAAAAAAATACATCTCAATTATTTTTAAAACAAAATTAAAATAAATTTACATTATATTATAAAATTTAGTATTAATATATTTCCCTTTCCTTGTAATATTTTTAAAATCTTTTAATTTTATAATAATAGTATTCTAAAATATTTGATTTTGATTTTTAACACACCATTAACCATTAATATGATATTAAACAAAATATAATATTTTTATGATTTAATAAAATTTTATTTGATAAACCTACATCTCCTTATAATCATATTTTTCAATTCTTTAATTTTGATTTTTAACATTAACATTTATTAATATAAAATGATAATCCAAATACAATAATTTAATTATTTTTAAAATATTTTCATTTAAATTTCTTTTCAATTTTTTTATTTTGATTTTTAACATTAACATTTATTAATATAAAATGATAATCCAAATACAATAATTTAATTATTTTTAAAATATTTTCTTTTAAATTTTAAATTTATATAATGTTTATAAAAAATTATATATTATTTTGAAAATCAATTTTAATTATCTTATTAAATGTGATTACAAATAATTTTTTATTTACATATTTTTAAAATATTATTATAAGCAATAAAAGATTTATTAATATTATAAAAATCTAAATATTATAATTTTTATTATCTTTAAACTGAGTGGGTCTAATGGTTAAGAACATGTGTTTCCTCTTAAGAGGTCACAAGTTCAAATCGAGAGAGGGTAGGGTATGTATACCTTCGTAGACTTTACCAGTCAAATCGCTGAACGAAGAAGGGTCCTATACACCAATTTGGTGTGCTCGTTTAACCGTGACCTTAAAAATAAATTATTATTATTATAAACTAATTTTAATATTAAAGTTAAAATTTTAACATATAAAACTTTAAAAAATTTCCATAAAATGTCAACATTTTTAGTTAAATCTGTCAAAACTGATATATAATGTGCAGAAACCATCAAATTTATGGATTATTGAGATTTGAAATTCCAACCCTGACTCCCACACAGCCACTAAGTCACTACTAAATCTACTATCCAAATTCGTACATTCTAGACTTCCATGCGTATGGATGACTTGAATATATATATATATATATATATATATATATATATATAAACTTAGTGCTTCCTCTTACCAATGGTCAAGCTAGTGGCTTCATATCCGAGGACTGCACAATATAATATTTTGAAGGTGGGTGGAAGGATTTTTTCTTATAGTTTTTATTCAATATATAATTAAAATAGATAATTGTTTTATTTTGTTTCTGTCGTAAGTAATTTTATTTTGATATCTAATTGAAATGATAGAAAACATTTATGTCACATTGTATCTTTTATTTTTTTCATAGAGTGGAATGTTCTTAGTGAAATGTTATATATACATAATCCAAATTTTATTTTGTGAAGGATAGAAATTATAGTATTGAATAGAAGTGGGTTGATGGTGTAATTTTGACTTAGAATTTGAGGTGGTAATACATTTGTATACTATATGATTTTGAAAATTATTTGAAAATGGTTTAAGTTAAGAAATGTGTTGTGCATCATTTTAAAACATTTTTGTAAGAATTAGGTAGTGAAAATTGTTAATGGCAATTTTTCGAGTTAACTTCGGAATTTTTTCAGCCAAAAAATCTATATATTTTGAAAACTATTTGAAAAGAGTTTAAGTCAAGGAATTGTGTTGTGCATCCTTTTAAGGATGGTATCAAAACCATATAATTTGTAGCAGTTGTATCAATTGGAGTTTCCAACTGAATGATATATGAACATACAAACAAGGTTCCCATACAAAAAATGTGTCATTTCTATCATGCAATACTTCAAATGGGGTGCAATCCTAATACTAACACTTCCCTCAATGATTGTTTTCATGAAACACTTTAAAGTGTATTTCATTTCTTAATTATTAGTTGGGGAGAATAGTTAGCTTGGTTTGGCATTTTCAATATTTCAATATCATGCACATATTTTCATTGCTAAAATTGTGCACATGCTTTTATGAAGTAAAATTGTGCACACATTCTTTTCAAATGAAATTCAAAATGTAGGTGAGATAGTATCATAGGTGGCAAGTTTGAATTTCAAAGGAGTGTGCTCACATTTATGAACATTTAAAATGTTTTTGCCACCTATCATGTGTCATTTATCATTAGTCCTTGTCGAAGGCTAGGGACTATAGCAATGAGTTGGTTCATTGGCCAACTATTAATTTTATAGTTGACCAAACATTTTTATTGTTTTTCATAGTTTAACATTACAAAGCAAATTATATTATTATTTTTAAATATTTAAATTGATTTATGTCTTTTATGATTGTTGGTAATTTGAAGGATTTATTGTACATGGGACGACGACCTTATTGGGATCAGGATCTTTATTTATTGTAATAAGTTGTAATCTATTGTAATCTGATCAGGATAACGGTAATGTGATAAGTCGTAATGACGACGGCTTTATTGGGATCGAGAACTTTATTTAATGTGATAAGTTGTGATCTGTGGTAATCTAATCGAGATCAAAAT
>SNQJ01S0025801.1:90666-105618 GCA_010110895.2 Picea sitchensis
AGTATATAATGTATAATATACTTTTATAATTAATAATTAATTATAAGGTATGTGATATATATTATTGTTCATTAATATATATTATATCCTTATATAATATATCTATAGTTAACTTATAAGTTAAAATTAATAATACTAATATTATAGATAGTATTCAGTTAAAAATCATAACATCAATCTGACACCAGGCCATCTGATACTCAGAGATTTCATAATCTAGGATCATCATATGAAACAAATTGTTCACCTCAACAATGTTAATGTGTTACACTTAGCCCGATATTTTACTACATAATTACATATAGTGTAAGGATGCCATGGTTTACCAATGTATCCATAGTTCATGATTGGCATTAAAATACATCTGATGTTGTAACATTTCACTCTTGTGAGCACATGTTATCGACTTATTCTTTGAGGACACTTGCGTGCAAGTGATCCAGTTATAGTACATGGTTGTTTGTTTCACTTATGGATTCTTATGATGATGATGATGATGGATTATGATTTGATGTTATTTGATATATGTGTATTGACAAATATTATTGACGAGTTTTCCCTGAGTGTGCAGGACATTGATAGAGTGTGGATGTCGATGGCATCAATGGACCTCCTCAAACTCTGGATTGAGTCAGGGATTGGTTTGTATTGGTTTGAGTATTTCATTTATGCATATGTAACATATGATCGATTATAGTATGATTTTGTATATGGATCATTGACAGTGTTTCGTTGATGGATGTAGGTTGATGATTGCTTGCTAATTTGAATCACATAAGGAGTAAAGGGGCTATGCACATAGACCATATATGGAGGGAGAGATGTGGCAGAGTCATTGTCACGTCCTACTAGCACTCCCATCGTGGCTCGAATTGTAGGTTAACTATTACCTAGTTCGATAGGTCCTCAATGCCATGAGGGCAGACTGAGACAGTCGCTCATGAAGATTTCTAAGGGGCCAACAATAAGGCGGGGTCCTTATTCTTTAGAAGCCCTTAGTCTCTCACAAGGTCACCCAAATGGAGTGATGACTCCAGGGGTTGGACAATACCAAAAATAGTCAAAGGTGAGTGGCACCCTTGGAGCACGGAGTGCATCTTGAATGGCACATCACGAAAATAATACTTGAGTCAATGAATCTAGATGGCCTAGAAAATATTGAGAAAATAATTAAACCTTGTCAAATATTTAAGCATTGTTGGCTTTAATTAATTAATTAAGGATTGAAATTATTAATTGTGAAACCCCGAATGAAAGTCTAATCCTATTCAAAAATTAATCCTAAGTTGCTAAGAAGACTAAAGCTAAATTAATAGCTAAATCAAAATAGGAATGAGGTAAATCAATTTAATAAATTAAGAAAAATAAATTAAACCTAAAGATTGATTTAATACACATATGTGCAAGAAAATACCAAATTGGAATTTAAGGTAAGAACGGAATAAAGTTGAAAGTATGTGTATGCATAGAAAGGTATCTATAGTCTAGTTAACACTAGTCTAACTAGAAGAAGATTCCTATTTTAAATCAACTCAGATTTAGTGAGGCATCACTCATTAAATGAGAATAATCTGAATAAAGAGACAACTAGGAGAGAATTAAAAAGTTATTTTAGGAAGGGTGAGAGAATTTGACTTTTAATTAAATTATAATATGTAATTATTGGTGCATCTTGGGGGGAGGATGAGAAGTGTAATGGGGAAATAATTTTCAATTAATTAATTAAAAAGAAAATTAGTTGTGAAAGTGGGGATGTGTTCATTGAGGAAACTCCTATAAAGAAAATGGTCTAAAGGGAAAAGGGACACACACTAGTTAACGACAAAGTTATGTTGTCAAATTATTTTTGACTAGTTTTACTTGTGAGAGTTGGGATACCCAGCTTTAGAGAGGGTGGTGACTCTACCTTACGAGGCAATATGGGGACTATATGATTTTTGGTTTGGTGTTCACGACCCCTTTGCAGCTCAGGGGTCTAAGAGGGAAGAAAAGTACCCCTAGCATTGGCTAGGAGGTACCGGTGAAGTCTCAACGATTAGCAGGATGGATATAGGAAGGGGCGTAATTTTCTAAATATCGTCTTCGATCCTTTCATCATCGGCTACAATATTTCTATTGATAATTGTCTATTGTAATAGATTAGTTCATGGATATAGTTTATAAATTGTTGGAAATTGCATTGGAATTTTTGTTATCATTTATATGTTTTATAAATGGTCGTATGGTGTGGAAAGTGAATTAGTCGTATGGTATCGCTCATGTAATTTTATGGAGAGAAGAATGTCGTGTTATATCGGGTTGGGGTTAAGAAAATATATATTTTAGAAGGAAGTATCATTTTTTCTCTTGGACTTTTGGGCACTTAACCATGGCTCGGATCCTTGGACCACTGCATTTAAAAAGAGGAAACAATTGTCAGGTTTATAAAATGCATTGAAGGCGACCTGGGTGTTGTGCAGCCTGAAATCGTTGAAACTTGAATTGAAATGTTAATTGTGTATGTGAGCATGTACTTTGAATCTTGTTTAAACCTTGTTTATGGAAGGGATTGCTCGTAGGAATCCTCCCTTCTTAGAGTATCTTCCCCTCAATCGCTCATTCGAGTGGTCATATTTAGTCCCTTTTTAAGTCGTTGTAGGGTAACTGACAGTCCTTACCTATTACTCATTATGAGGATATTTATTTAGTATTTTGAATTTAATGTTATCTTTAAGCCCTTGTGGATGGCCAAAAAGTTGGGCCTTCCTAAACTCCTTAGGTGGAATCATAAGTTGGCCTTGAAATCTTATGTTGTATTAAATTATTAAGACTCAATCTTCTTAAAAATCATTATACATGGATAAGTAAAACAATATGTGAACCATTTGATTTTCACTCTCTATGTGTAGATCTTTTAATTCCCTTAAGGGATGTACAAAGCAACCTTACCTCCCATTAATTATTATTAGGTCTTACCTCCTTATGGTACATTGTAATTATACTTAAATTTAACATTAATTCTTATCATACCACTCAATTAAGTTAAGTCATTTACAGGTGTATTAACTTCGTTGTGCTACATAAGAATGGTACTTGATATAGTAGCTAGATATATCGAATAGAAGATGCTTGACTTTTTGAACTTAACTTAGGCGAGACTCTAAAGATGGGAGTAATAGATCTCTACCTAGTGTCAGATTCTTACTTATGTTTTCATAGTTTTTAAAATCCTTAGTTCTTATTTTCTTACTCATTTGCAATTATTACTGACGAATGATTGATTAAGTAATTATATTACTCGCGCACCATGAAAATAATGTTTATATATGATTGATTAAGTAACTAGATTACTCGTGTGCCATGAAAATAATGTTTATATCTAATTGATTAAGTAATTAGATTACTCGAGCGCCATGAAAATAATGTTGATATATGTTGATTAAGTAACTAGATTACTCTCGCTCCATGCAAATAATGTTGATATATGATTGATTAAGTAATCAGATTACTCGTGCACCATGAAATTAATGTTAATGTATGATTGATTAAGTAAATAGCTTACTCGTGCACCATGAACATACTGTTGATGTATGAATGATTAAGTAAATAGCTTACTCTTACACCATGAACATAATGTTGATGTATGATTGATTATGTAACTAGCTTACTCTTGCGCCATGAAAATATTGTTGATGTATGACTGATAATGTGGCCTGGAGTTATGAGTTGTGATTGATTTGGTGTGACGTAGACACCTCCTTGTTTCTCAGAACATTCCCCAGTCCCAAGACCTTAAGTGGTCAAAACCAATCGGATGAATCACGGGCTTGAGCATTGCTTATGTGTCTTGGTGGTTCTAACCATGCAGGATAGGTTGGGTGGTTAGTGTTTTACTATTCAATGACATGATTGATCATTTATTAGTATTTTGCTTCAGTTAATCATGATGAGTTGATCTTGTGCCGTTATTTTGTGATACTTGTCGATTATGTGTCGCTAATTAATATGATGATGTGTTGATTATGTATCATTAATAAATATGTTAATGCATTGATTTTGTGTCACTAGTAATTATTTCAATGCGTTGGCTTTGTGTCATTATCGATTTTGATGATTTGTCGTCTGTAATGTTATTAATTTATGTTGTGACAAGTTTAAATTCCTAACGGAAAAAAAATTTATATATATATATATATACATACTCTTTGTACATCACTTTTTGTTGTCGTAACAAAGGTATCAGAGTGGGTTCAACCCCATGACTTGGGATCATTACGCCTTCCACTGTATTAAACACTTGATTAATAAATTATCGCTAATTAAGATTGAAATTTGTCCATCAAGTAATCATGGTTAGAGGAAACTGTGGAGGTAGACAACATGGTGCTAGGGGAAGAGGTGTGACACCTCCAGTAGCATCCATGCCAGAGGGGTCTAACCCCCAAGGAGAAGAACAAGTCATTGGGCAGGAGCAGGTTGTGGTGGGGAATGTGGTTAGTTTAATCGGTTCCTTCTAGAGGATGTCAGATTCCTTGATTAACCAATTAGATATAGATGAGGCCATGGATCCTGTACCCAATGAGGGTTTTGGAGCACTCTCTAGCTGGAAATGGTAGCATTCACAAATAAATTGAGAAGGTGAAGTTTCTCAAGTTCATGGGTGCCACAGACTGCTCAGTCGTCGAGGCATGGTTGGAGAACATGGTGATGTGCTTTACACTTCGTGATTATACCTAAAACATGAAGGTATGCATGGAGGTATTTCAACTGAAGGGGAGTGCTCTTCTTTGGTATAAGACACTCTTACCTCAACTAAACATGGTCGTTGAAGACATTTCATGGGAAATGTTCGAGGAACAGTTTCGAGAAAGGTACCTGTCTAGGGAATTCATTGAGCACCATCTCAATGATTTCAATGGCTTACAAGAGAGTAGTCATACAGTGCTAGAGTATGAGGCCAGATTTATGGAGCTACTTAGGTATGCTCCACATCTGACCACAAAGAAGCTAAAGGTAAACAAGTTTGTGTTTGGCCTTAACTTCAACATCTGCGCAAAGGTGAGGAACCGAATGCCTCAAACGTTGCACGTTGCAGTGTAGAAGGACCTCATAGTTGAGGAAGAGTTGAGCAACATGGGAGTGACATCCACAAAAATAAATTATTTTTGAATTCAAAAATTGTTAGGAAAATTGTTCTGTTTTTGGTAAATTTGAATTTGGGAATTTTTTGCCATTTTTGGCAATTCTGAATTTCGAATTTGGTAAATTGTAATTAATTATTATGACAGTTCCACAGAGATCTGATTTGACCCAACTAACTATTTGACTATGAGACTTGTATGAAAACAAAATATTTTATATTTATTTCAGAAGGACAAATGGAACAACCATGTTAAAATCAGCTGACCATGACTCCATGAGAGGGAAACATGTTAGAACGACCTCAGGGATGATTGTTACAAGTGGAAAATCGGGGATTTGGCCATTGGAAGCCCCTGAAAATCATGGATTTAGAAAGCTGGGAAAATTCCCAAGGAGGGAAAAAGACCTAGGCAAATATATGGTTTTAAATAGCATATGTGAGGAGGCAAGACACTGCCAAGTATGCGGGGAAAGGAATTACCTCTTGCTGTTATGAACACTGTTTTCTGAAGTGTGAGGCAAGGAGGAGTATGTTGGGAAAAGGTATTATTGATTGCTTGTTGTTATGAACACTATTGACTGAGTGTGAGGCAAGGGGAAGATTTCTGAAGTTGAATGACATTGTTGAAGAGGAGTTCCAAGTTATCCCTCATGGATTCATGGTTAGGCTAGGGGGTGAATAGGACAAGTGATTTTGGCTGCCCTGTTCTACGGTTGGGAGGAACATGGTTGTTCCCTTTGTCTTCCTGCGAACTGTTTCAAATACGTCTACTTTCTTTTTCTCTGTTTGCATGTCATGATGAATTATTGACTGATCAAATTGCATATGTTTAAGAATGAATGGAGAACTGTGTTTTATATAATTCTGAAGGAATGAAATGAAATGTAGGGTAAACCCCTAGAGTTTAAATTGTTAACTATCGAGAAAAAAAAACTATTTTAGTATCTTTACCGGATGGAAATCGAGGTTTGGTAATTTATTAGAAAACATAGTTGTGTTAAATAGAATACCATTTCATTATATTACGCTAGAGATCACCACCAGCTCAGTGTCTGGATTATCTCTTAATTCTGGGTGATTTGTTCTATCCAATGAAATTACTATTGGAATGATTATACAATAGGAAATAACTATGGGTGTGGATATATATAAATATATATTTGTACAGATAACCATACAAATTGCATGTCTCATTTTAAATGCTTGATATATGTATATTCAACAGGTGCGAAACATAATGGAAGACAAATAGTCTAATTAATCTTAAATGCATTTTATGGAAAATGAAATAATAAAAAAGAACAGCCTAACTAGTCATAGTTGAACTTCATAGAAATGAAAGGATGGAGAGAAATTAGTCTGCCTAGTCACCAATGAGGACCTGGGAAGGAAAATAATAAATGAATGGGCTAGTAGATTGCATATAGAAGCTAGAAATAAAATGATACTTTAGTAAGGTATTTGAAGTAAAGAGTATATACCCTCGAATGATATTTTTCTGCAGTAATACTCAAAACGTGAAGCTACAAGATTAAGCCAGAAATCGTTCAAATTTATTTGTAGGATCCAGAGTAAAAACCGGAAGGAGCCAAGATAGAATCATTATTCACAGATACGTATTGCTATTCATTCCAGAAAAAATTATATAACATATCCATTGTTTTTAATGAAGGGACTATGTATATTCCCATATAAAAACCCACTATACAACTTGAATAAGTCCACAACCATGATCTATATATACCAGTCATTTATTTTACACAATAATAAGGTTTGATCCTCATACCCTTCCTTTAGAGGTATAGAGTTAAAGAAAATAGGTTATCATTTGAAGGAATAGATTTCACCCACGATGATAGCATTCTGGTTTGAGAATCGTGCAACCCTTAGGAAACCTAGGGCCTCCTTTGAGAGTGGCGAAAACCAAATACCATTTTGTGCGCAAGGCAGGGGCCTATATTCAGGACTGTGCATGGTTGAATACCCTGTAAGGAAATAGAAACCAATATTAGTATTTTGCAACAGAATGATTAATGATAAGAAAGGTTTATGCAGAATTGCACTTAACTTGAGATTTGGGAACCTGCTATCATTTCCTGTCGCATTTCAGTTGAGCCGACATCCCAGGTCGAAGGGAGGGTATTTTAAGAACTTCCTGATGGGTACCCTTGCAACAATAGGGGCCCATCATTAGAAATCGACTACCAAAAATATATAAATCCAACTCTTCAGGAAAAGAAATAAACAAATAAACTTTTACATTAGAATCTGAAATTGCATGGTTTGTGTGCTACGAACAGACCACATGAATTACTCAAACCTTACACATAGAGTAAAATGCTATATGCTAATGGCATCATCAAGAATTTATAAGGACCGACTATCTATGCTGAAAAGGATGCTTGTAAACGAAGTTAAAATACATAGCTAACATCCTTACCAAATTTACCAGGTTTTGAATGGTGTTTACCAAGAAGATAACAATAAATGAAAGAAAATAACCCAATTTTACTACAATGTTAAATAATTACATATTACAGGGTAGGTTCTTAAAGCGATTTATCCGATACACAAAACCCCATCCTTTATATATGGATCAATGCCAAATAAAAATACATAAATCTTTCAAAAATAATTTCAGTCATAAGAGTCAACTGAGGTTTGGAAGAATACACAGTTTGGTAGACTTCCAAACGAAATTCATCGCAATAGTACCTGACAGAGGCAACAAATGTTATTAAATCCTATTGAGAGTGTTTTGTTCTCACTTGAACAAAATATAACATACACAGAGAGTTATGCTTGAGACCGAATCATCTCCATCCTGAGCTTTACCACATCAGAACTGTTAATCTAACCCAAATGACTCTCCATACAAATGTACATACAGAGGGTTATGATTAAGATTCAGCCAACTATGGTGTTTAATATGCAATACATCGGGTGAATTTTACCCTACTAAAGCAAGTTGTGGACTAAAACTTCTGCGTAGTCTTCCATAGGTTCAACACTAGCACAATAGAGGGACAACAAAAGAAACCCTATGAGTAAAAGAAAATATTGTATCCCTGATAAAATTCCTATACAAGATCGTTGATGGAAGGACAAGAAAGAGGAGTACCGAGAATGTTCATAAAGGTTTTAGAACCATTAATGGAGAAGTATGCTTACCCAGTTTGGAAAAGATGACCAGTGAGCGTTTCAGCATCCATTCTATTTTTCGTCATGAAGAATCATGATGCAAGAGCATCGTATGTAGCAAGCCAAGAAAGCATAAAGGAAGAAGACAACTGGAAAAGCACCAGCACACATTTTGAAATGTTTTGAAAAATTAATGAGCGGATATTAATGTAATAGCTAGGGGAAGCGTACTTACATTTATATCTTGGAGTTGTGAATAGATATTGAGTGATTTCTCTCATCCGTCGAATGTAATAGGCATTTAAGTATGTTTAATGAAAGTGGGTAGATTTGATTTAATAGATTAGACAGTTTAGAAGCATGGAAGGTAAAACAGATATAGACACCATCACCCTTGTATCATTGAAACAAGAACATATTATCATTCAGAGAATTTCATAAGCTGTAGAGATGTAGCAGAGAATTGTAGAGGAGAACCCATGTAGAGAACCACTAGAGTTAATATATAAATCTTTGACTCAATCTTCATGGTGTTATGATGCTTACTGTTTACATTTGTTAAATGGTATGTTTACAATTGTTTTATTTTCTCTGTTATACATTTGTTTCAATGATTTGTCATATGTATAATTTCATGTTGAATGTATGAAGTCAGAAAGAGAAGTAGAATGAGTTTCAATTGTTTCTCTTCCTAATAATTCTTGCAAGGAGTGTAGTGAACGTCTGCAAGGTGTGCATTGATGAGGGTCTGAGTTTTATCTCAGAAAGCTTAGGAGAGATATCATTGTTGTCCTACCAGCAAAAGTGCAGGAGAAGCACATAGTCGTGCAAGGTGTGCGTAGGTTGGTGGAAGTCTTAGAAATTATCAACTAAGGTGAAGTTTGAAGGACTATTGTTGCAAAGGGTGCACAGGGCCGAAGAATCAAATAACCGAAGGTTATTTGAAAGTTTGTCGCAAGGAGTGCAAGCAGGGCTCTTTTTGGAGGCTTGAGTTTGCAAGTGAAAGCTCAGGAGGGATAACACCTTTGAAGTGTTCAAAGAGAGATGAAGATCAAAACTGTTGCATAGAAATTAAGTTCAGGAGGAAGAACACTCATTCATTGGGCAGAAGCCATTGAGGAGTGAATCGAGCGGTCAGAATTCTCCATGGAGAGCTGGAAAAATCGTGAGGACCGTAGGATCCAATGGAGTTGTAAGGCGGTTAGGAGTTGGACGAACTCACCACCCTAATATCAAGGATCAATGTGAACCGTTGATCATGGTTCAATATGAGCCGTTGATCTCGTTTCGACCCACATCGTTGGATCATTTCGTGAATTTGGGGGTTCGTGAGTTTGGAGGCCAGACCAAATTCTTGGTTTCACAAAGTCCTGAGTTGGGAGGAGCAGGGAAGGAAATCCAGACCGTTGGATCTAAGCCATGGGAGAACCATTGGATTAGAACCTTCACGGGGTATTGCATATCGGGGGTTTAGGTTTGAAAGAATTTATTTTGGACTGCAGAAGTTGCGAAGTGTCGAGCACCGAGAGCTCACGCAAACACGTGGCACATCCGTTATGTGGGGACCACATGGTTGACATGTGGTGTCACAACAAGCACCCAAAGAAAAGTGGAAGAGGGTGATAGGTGGAGGACACACGTCGCCTAGGAAGGAGTCAACCCATTTTTGACTTATCGCATCTCAGGGATTCACAAAGGAGGAGCATGAGGGCTCAACACTTCAATTCGCAAATTCACGAGTTGCGAGTAGTGCTAGTGGTTAGCATATCCTATGGCTATATGTAGAAGGCACTAGTGAGGAGGGAGCCATACCCGTATCGCATCTCGGGTATCGGAGGTTTGGAGAAAGAGAAGTCAAGGTCATCGACTCACGAACTCGTGAGTTGTGAGAGGTGCTTACGCTAAGGCATGATTGTGGTTGCATGGAGATGTAAGGCTCACGCCTGGTGTTAATTTGCGCAGGGTGGGTTTTCACGAAGGACCTGTGGATCGAATTCATGAGGTTCCAATAGGGATCTGAGGGAATCGCTTTGGATCGAGGAGAATTTAGAATGATCATGTACGAATCTTGGACAGAGGGTCAGGGGTCTGCATCAAATTACTCCACAACTTATACATCAACTCGATCCTCCACTGTCATCCTTGGATAAGGTTACATAGAGTAATGCAGTTGAATGGAGGGAACGAAACCTCATTAGACTCTTTCAGAAGCACAATGAGAAGACAGTTAAGGAACCCGTACCTTGCCATGTGATGTTTGGGATGTGGCCTAACCAACAATGGACACGAAGGCCCGGCGTTAGGCCTCACAAGGGACTCTGTGAAGACATCCATTAAAGCGACTGATGAAGGATTCAATGTTACCCTGACAACCACTTTCCCATTTCTCACACTGAGTTAATGAAAAGGAGGATGGTGGCTTAGAACTTTGTATTCGTATCCTGGACTATAAGCTATGAAAAGCCTTAATGGCATAAATCGTGATACCTAGAAATATATGTAAGGACATATATAAAGGAATGCAATAATTGGAAGACTTTAAATCTACATAAAGGGATTTAGTAATTTGAAGATACGTGTACTTATCGGTGTGGATGCATCTAATTATATATATATATATATAATTCTAGCATCTAATTTGAAAATAGGTAAGGATGTTTTGGAATGCCATTAATACTTCCTATTGGTGTTAAATTTGTCAAGGAATGTGAGAGGCTAAGATTGGCAAGCCCATCCCTCAATCTACTTATGACTACTATGTTACATAAGAAACTTCAGGAATATAAACGAGGAAGGAAAACTTAAGTCTGTGAGAGTTGATTAGAGATGGCATCTGTACTTTTAGTTGTTCTTACGCCTTTTGAACTTGTTGCTCGGAAGGAAAGAATCAATGTCCCTAACAATTTTTTTTGTATAACGAAATTGAGGTATATTACATATGGTATCAGAGCAAATTTTAAAACACTGGGCCTTGAACAGGGCCACATTAATTTCTTGGCATACATATATATATATATATATATTTATGCAAAACTAATAAACCTATATTGTTACAAACAAAAAACCTTTTATGTTTTGTTTGAATTATGGTAGCTCAGGATGATGCAGAAATCAGAATGGAAGGAAATCTAGAACAAGGACCTCATGGAGATCCAAGACATAATAGTGACGGAAGATCTCCTACAGAATTACTAGAAACAATGAAGAAATCTTATTGTTGAGCTGCAGGTTTTCAATGCAGACAATGATAAATTGAAGAAAGCACAGCAGGAACAACAAGAGATAAATGAAGTCCTGCTGCATAGTATAGTGACTAAGAAAATCCCAAAGGAGGATACCATGACGAAGAGGTCAGCAAAAGGGCCTCCAAGAACTCTGGGCAGGAAACAGAAAAAGAAGACAGTTCGTCTGAAGGAACACCTTCAGCTGAAGACAAAACTAAACTAGGTAGAAAAGAAAAACAAGTAGACCGCCTTGAAGGAGAATTTAAAAGGATTAAACTAGCTACCTTTGATGGAGAATCCAGGATAGGAGAAGAAGATGAGGCATGGTTGTTGGACATAAAAAAATACTTCCAGATCTACAACTATTCCAACAACATGAAGGTCAGAATGGCCATCTACAATCTGAAACGGAAGGCCAGCATTTGGTGGCAGGACATGAAGTTGGCCAAGGGCCTAAAGGAGAAACAGTGGGAATGGTTTGACTTTAAGAAGTACTTCAAGAAACAGTACCTTTCTGAAAGCTATTATGAAAGGAAAACAAAAGCATTTTATGAATTACGACTTGGACAGATGACAATGGAGGACCTTATAAATACATTTTTGGAACTACTAAGGTTCGTACCATACATCTGGGAGGATAAGGTAAAAATCCAACAATTCTTAAGTTGTTTACCACAGTCCTACAGGGACAGAATTGAGTTTGACAACCCCGAATCCTTGAGTGAAGTATTCAGGAAAGCACGAATGTGCTATGACCAGTATAAACAACGGGTAGAGTTTCCCAAAGCCTGGAAGGATAAGAAACAAGATCGAATGAACCTGCAAAAGAAGGGATACTAGCCAGCTCCTTATTGGAATGCAGCAAAAATATTTTCGAGAAAAGATCTTCACTTCAACCATCTGAATACACAAGACAGCAGTAAACCGGTAAATTTGGGGACAAAGAAGTTTGGGGACATCCCCCGTGAACCATTAAAGTGTTGGGAATGTGGAGAACCTCATCTAAGGAGGAACTATCCATGTTTAATTTTAGCAAACAGAGTTGTTGTTCATAATTTGTAGGAAGCCTTGACGGTGGGTGACGTGGGCAGAAGCCTGCATCAGATAAATGCAGCCATAGATGGCCAGCAAGTTGACCACCGGTCCTCTGTGGTAGAAATCAAAGGTAAAATCAATAACACTAGGATTTCCATTTTAAGTGACCCTGGAGCTATGTTAAGTTATATTACTCCCGGTGTAGTAGAGTCAAATAAACTTAAGAAACTGAAGCATGAAAAATTATGGTTGGTACAACTAGCAACAAGAACTAAAAGGAAAGCAGTTGACTTTATTTATGATTTTGAGTTCATCTTAGATGGTCAAAGTATAAGAACAAATCTGAACATCCTACCACTAGGATATTACGATATGATTATCGGGATGGATTAGTTGGAATAACACAAAGCACTACTAGATTGTTATACAAAGATACTTAACTATAAAGACGATTTTGGCACTACTAGAACAACCCAAGGTATACCAAAACCTGTATCAATTAGACAAGTTTCGGCAACACAACTCAAGAAATGTATGAGAAAGGGATGTCAATTTTATGCCATCCAAGTAACGAACGTGTTAGAAAAAGATGATAAGTCAAAGTTAGAAGACTTTGCTTTCCTATGTGAATTTAGAGACATGTTTGTGGATGAGATACCATACTTACCTCCTATAAGGGAAATAGAATTCTCCATAGACCTACTACCTAGTTTAGCCCCTATCTTGAAATCACCTTACCGAATGAGTCTACCAGAACTGACAGAATTAAAAATACAATTACAGGAATTGTTGGACAAAGAGTATATCAAATTGAGTGTTTCACCATGGGGGCACTAGTCCTCTTTCTGAAAAAGAAAGACGATACTCTAAGACTTTGTATCAATTATAGACAATTGAATAAAATGACTATTAAGAACAAGTACCCCTTACCTACGATAAATGACATGTTTTATCAAGTAGGTGGGGCCAAGATCTTTTCGAAATTAGATTTACGATCCAGTTATCATCAAGTTAGGATAAAGGATAAATATATAAGCAAAACAGATTTTCGAATAAGATATGGACACTATGAATTCATAGTCATACCTTTCAGACTCACTGACGCGCCAACCACATTTATGTGCCTAATGAACAATATTTTCAGTAAATACTTAGACAAGTTCGTACTACTATTTATCGAGGATATTCTGGTCTATTCTAAAATAGAGGAAGAACATGAAGAACACTTAAGAATAGTTATGAAAATGTTGAGGAAACACAAACTGTACGCCAAGTTTGATAAGTGTGACTTTTATCAAAAGGAAATTCAATATCTAGGACATGTAATTTCAGCAGAAGGCATTGTCGTAGACCCTAAGAAAATAAAATCCATCATAAAATGGCCAGTACCTAAGGATATAGTGGATATCCGGTCATTTAGGGGAATCACTAGATATTATCACAAATTTATAAAGGGGTTCTCCAAGATAACCTACCCTATCACATCATTACAAAAGAAAGTGGACAAGTTTAACTGGACACAAAAGTGCCAAGACAGTTTTAAAAAGCTAAAGGAATTATTGACAACTGCGCCTATATTGAAGGTAGCAGACCCAGATAAAAACTTCACCATATGTGTTGATGCAATTAAAGAAGGCTAGGTGGTGTCCTAACTCTGGAAGGGCATGTGATTTGTTACGAGTCTCAGAAATTAAAAGAACATGAGTGAAATTATGTCACTCATGACTTAGAATTGGCAACGGTAATACATGCGTTAAAAATGTGGCGACACTACATAATGGGCAGAAAATTTCTACTATTGACGGATAATAGCAGTGTGAAATATATGTTTAGCCAACCAGATCTTAATGCAAGGCAAGCAAGATGGCTAGCCTTCTTGAGAGAATTCGACTTCGAGGTCAGACATATCAAGGGTAAGGAAAATAAGGTAGTAGACGCTTTAAGCAGAAGATTCCATGGGTTATTTGAGATAAATATCAATAGGGAAGAAAGTGATCTAGAACAAAGAATAAGGATGGCAGGTATAAACAATGGAAATTACACTAAGATAATGGTATAATTACAAAACAGCACCACAAACTCAGATAAATTAGATCTAAGTATTGACAAGAAGGGACTAGTACGATTTAAAAATAGACTTTACATACCAGATTCAGCAGAGTTAAAATTAATAGTCTTGGACGAAGTGAATAAGTAACCGTATTCTAGCCATCCAGGGTACCAGAAAACGATAACCGCACTTAGAAAACTATTTTACTAGCCCAGTATGAAGGGTGAAACAACAGAATACTTGGCTAGGTGCCAAGATTGTTAGCAGGTTAAGGTCAAGCACCAACATCCATCCGGCCTATTACAGCCTTTACCAGTACCAGAATGGAAATGGGAGACCATATCGCTGGACTTTATAACAGGTTTTCCTAAAACTAAAAA